>JAUMJM010000011.1:22635000-22675000 GCA_033558235.1 Neomorphus geoffroyi
TTCCCCAAGGCACCATTCATTATGCTTAGCTGCTGAGATGAGGCACACTGCAAACGAAATATATATTACTGTCCACATGTCTGTCTGCCTTCCTGAAGCAGGAACACGCATAATATCTACTTGAAATGGTTAAACTCAGTATTCTGCATATAAAATATTTTTGTGTATCTAAAGATATATAAATCTGCATATATTTTAGCACTGATGATATTACTGTATGTTTAGTATTGCTGTGTTGCCTAAAATGTATTTGTTATCCTCAAATATCACGAATAACTCACTGAGACACTAATTTATTTAAAATTTTGTTCCATCTACTTCCTAACACAGTAATTTTAATATTAAGTGAAATGCAAAGACTGCGGAAACTGGGAATTTGAGTGTCTCTGACACCTCCTAAGCCTTCTGGAAGCTTATGGTGCACAGTGCACATTTTTCCTTTGGTCTTGCCATCAGCGAACAGGTCTGAGTGGACACTTCCCTGCTAGATGAATTGGGTAACCTGGATATCAAATCTTTTAGAATTCCCAATAGCAATAACCTGCGTTACATCTACCATGCATGTCAAAATTTGTCAAAATTTCCTTTTTTTCATGTAGTAAATGAAGTCTGAAGCGCTTGCTCATTAGGATATTTAACAGTTCTCTGAAGGATAAGAAAGGTAACTGACATGACAGTTCCTTCTTGGGTTGTCCACAAAGTAGATCAATTTGATTCATTTGCACAGTGCTATTCCTTGTAAAACACTGGTATTTTTCAGAAGAATAACAAAACAACCAGTCCTTATACCTGTACTACAAGTTAATAAGAAAGGAAAAAAAAGGCGTAACTGCCTGCGTGCCTGTATATCACATTCAAGTGATATACACATTGGTCCACAAAACTGCACAGTTGACAGCTCTTCCAGTAAAACACAGTGCACATTTGTCCTCACGCAGAAGAAAATAGATATATTCATAACAGAAAATTATTTCTGTATGTATCTAGCTGTGAAGCCCTGAGCTGCTTTTTTAGCCCAATGACATCACCACACACAAGTCAGGCCCCACGGCACAGATGTGCTTTCATGTGCAGTGGTATCACTTTCACTAAAACACTAAAGGCATGACTTTCAAGTAGTTTTAAAATTCAGATCAGTTCTGCTCATATTTAATCTAGACATGTTGGTTTAACACCAAGCCAAGCCAGACCTTTTAATGTTCAATGGCCATGATATAAAATTCTTCATCGCATTGCAACAATAAATTCAGAAGTGCAGTGCAATTCGCTGTAGCTACAGTGACTGTTGTGAAATTAAAGCAGGAGTTTAAAGCAACCCTTCTTTTTGGGTCTTACCGCACTACTTCAGCTCTTTGGACAACATTGCTTCCCTCAAACCAATTAACTCTGAGAACAGGATACCTTAGTCTTGCTTGTGTTGGTCAGGTCGAGATTAGATTAAAGGTAGGCTGCAAAACATGATCAAACTCTTCCTGAATTAGGAACAGTTTCACTGTGGAGTTAGTTAGGAGTTGTTTAAAACAAACAATGGAAAGAAAGTGCCACTTGACTCAGACAGCAAGTATCTCTGTTCATTTTGCATTGTCAATAGCTCCAGTGGTAGCACTATTCTTTTGACAGCTAAAAGCAGATGTGTGGGTTAAGTATGGGAGCAATTCAAATGTCCATAGTAAACTGCAGGGGGGCAGAGAGAGCTCAGAGAGCAGCAGCTTTAAAGTAATTGACTAATACAGTAAGGATATTAAAGTCATTTAGTGCCAAAAGGGAACACACTGATCCTTGACCCTGAGCCACTTTGGAGTAATCTAGTATTCAATCCAGCGTGTAATGACTGCCAGGCCTGTCAATCCTCCGGGCTCTCCAGTCAAATGCCTGTGGCTACTATTGGCTTATAGTAAAAGGACAAAAATGCAAGGAAATGCCTCTCAATCAGGCTATGATGTGATAATGTTATTGCTCCAATGTATTCTATATTGTCCCTGCATAGTTTAATCTGTTGAGATCCATGTCAAAAATTGCCCTTGTTCCCCAGAGGTCTTTACTCAGCCTTTTAGTAATACAAGTGGATTTGAAAGGAGAGGGGTAACTCACTTGATGAATTGTTTCCAGTTAATATAAAAAATAAGAGGTCAACTGTGGCTTAAAGGCTAACTGTGGAAGGTATAAATTAGAATAACCATGCTAGTAATCTGATTAGTAAAGCCTTACTCTTCATTTGCCCCAGTGGGCAAAATATTTTACAATAAATAATATTGACACAGAAAATTATTTACGTGAGTGACACAATTCCAGAGAAGTTTAGATGCTGACAGGACTTCCGGCTGTGAAGCAAGAAGAACAAAAGTCTCACTCGTTTCTGTCAGTTCTTGTACTTAAAACTTCTGCAGCTACTGGGAATCTTGTACTTTAAATTAGGCACCTCACATTTGAAAAATATAATTATTGCTACAGGCTGAGTAGTCCACTTGAGCTTGAAAGGAGGAAATTGCCATTTTTTGTTATTTTGATTTTGCTAATTAAAACAGGGAAAACTGACCCACATAGATTCTCTAAAGTTAAAAAGTCAAAATGGGATAATAATTATGCAAATTTCAATGCATTGCTGCAAAAAAAGGATTTTTATATTTCATTATACCATCTCCACCATTTCCCAACCCTGCTTTCCATGTGCTGTACATAAACTTTGGGAAGGGAGAAGCTCAGGTGATAGCGATGCTCCCATTATTTTTAGAGAACCAGGAGGTTATGTAAGAGGCACTTTGCCTAATTTTATTCTGTATGATTCCACAAAGCTCTCCACAGGGATGATACAGTACAAAAAGAAAAGAAAGAGAGAACATCTCCTGAGAAATATCTTGCTTATAACTTTGAAATAACTTCAGTGTCAAAAACAAATTACTTTCTCCAAAATTCTGCCTGTCCTCTCTCAGTTCAGTGCCCCAAAGCCATTATTCAATGCAAGGTTCTATTTATAAAACCATTTTCCAGCCTGTACATACTCTTTACACTTGAAAAATTATGGTTTTGTGGACAGTTTTAGGGGGTGAATCGGAGAAAGAAGAAAATTGTCCTTTTGTGCTCACTGAATTCCCTGGCTGTGATGCCAGAAGCACATGCAACATAAACTGTGATCCCATCAGGAGACGGCTGGCTATGTTCCAGCAGGTCTCTTCACAGGCGATTTTATCACAAGCTGGTGTTTTCACAGGGGAAAAAAGAAGGCTACAATCAAGCTAACCTGAAGCTGGATATGACAAAAATATCATGTTATTGCCCTGTAACAGAGCAATTAGTGAGCATCAGTGCTATGTGCATGGCTACAGCCTACAGTACGGCAAATCAGGCATTGACCCTTGGCTGATCTCACAGGAAGGAGTTCCATCTTTGCTTGCTAAGCTGTTGATATGGCATTGACAAACCAAAAACTGGGCTCATCACTACCCGTATTCTCTTTGAGCACTCTCTCACACCATTTTCCTCCCACGTTGTGTTATCTCTCTTGCGCTTAAGTAATAGTTCTTATATTAGCATGGGCATCCAAGGAATACTGCATCTGAGGTAAGTTCAGTTGGATGTTTTAAATTAATTACTCGCCTTCACACCCCTAAAAGGAGGATATAGCACAAACCCACAAGGATTTATGCCCACCTCTGCTGTGCAAACAGCGCCACAGCAGCACCTACCAGCTAGGGTGGAAGATACTTGAACCAATGCTCACCCTCAAGGAGGGAAGGGAGTGTATGGTCACTATTACTCATCTGGAATGCAGGGATTCTGCCCTTTCCAGGTGCAGCTTTCTCTTGCTGTGTCAGCAGCAGTTACAGCACACAACACAAGGCATTGCTAGAAGAGCTCTAAATAACACAAGTTCGACACAGGCAGCTGTCTCTTGTTCTCCTCTTCTACGTGTAAGGGCTGGCAGTCTTCTCCTTATCCCATCCTCACCAGGAGTGACATTTTCCACTTCCTCATTACTCTTAGGGCAGCACAGGTGGGCGACATCTTCCACAGCTTCTCAGCCTGAGCACGGGTTGAGAAGACCCCTCATTTTGCGGTGTTTGATGAGGCAATCTAGCTAGCAGTAATCAAGTTTTCATGGTCCCTCTTTTGCCCTCCAGTAGAGCCGTGTATCGTGTATCATTTCAATATGAATGCATGGGAAACTCAATTTAAAAAGGGTAAAGTTGTGTGAGTGGGGAAGGGAACACTTGGTAAATGGTGGGGACTTTCTCTCTAACATTCAGGGAGTAAATGTAGTCAGGTATGAAACTCAGGGTTTTTTTGAGAGAACTGTGTTCTGGGAGGGTTTCACCATTGTGATCTCAGTCCATTGACCATTTCCTTGTCACTCAAGGGGTCTGGAGTGCCTAGGAGGTGCTCAGAATGATAACCTTTAGAGCAATGATGCTTTATGAGCTATGCTTTTAAATTACCAGAAATGGGGGAAAAACTTTCCAAAAATGCAAGAAAATTCCTGCCGTTCCTTAACCTACTTGAAACCAGAAATGCCTTGCAGCTGAGAGGTCAGGCATTGCTGAGGTACCCACAAACCATTTCAAAATGCAGGTATCTCAGCTCTAATACATCTTCCTTTGTCTCTATTCCAGGATGATTACGTTTTTATTTAAACTCCAAACTTTAAGTGCAAGTTTAAAAGCCACCTGGACCCCTAAGGGTCTGGATGTTTTTTAAGTGACTCTTTAGTCATACCCCCTGCTGTCTCCTTCTTATTAAATTAGTGTCACTTTGCAGCCTACAAGAAGAGAAAACTTGTCTTTTGCATGCCTGTTTAAAGAACATTTGAAACCATTAGTACTATTTTGTAAACAGATTTGGAGATGACAGTGCAATCTTTTCAAAGCAAGGCTTCAAACACAGAGACACACACAAATGCATGCATGCATGCATTCCACTTTTATGACTTTGGAATAAAAATGCAAATGAATTTATTAGCTTAAGCATGGCACCAAATAGAAATTTATGCACATACATTTAAAAAACGGACCCCTTGAAAATAAAGCAGTTGCCGCCTATTAATTTTCTTCTTTGACAGTTTTTAAAATTCTCCTAAAAAAATGAAACAGCATGAATACTGTCAATATATCACAACAGCCACATTAGGTTTTGTGATATACATCATAATATAAAGAGCACTATTAGAGCACAACCTGGGAACCATTAAATCATTCTAAATCACTGTTACATTCCATTAGTGTCAATGGTGAAACCACATAATAGGCTTTATTACAAACTTCACCTTGGTAGGCCATTGTCTCTAATAACCACTTCTCTATGATGTGGTATCATACCCAGAAATCCAGGGAGATAATAAAGGCTCCCTTATTTCTTTTTTATTGGATGGGTAAAGTTAAATTTAGCTGTAAGTAAAAAAAAATCTTGAAGCTTTGTTCACTAACTGTGAGTTGCTGCTATTTGGACAAAAAAAAAATTAGGCAGACTTGGGAGAACAGTTTGAAATAAATTTGAATCCTGGTAAATGCTTGAGGCCAAGGTAAGATAGGCAGTCCCAGCAATTACAATGTCATTTTTGAAATGCAGCTTAGTGCATTTATGCCCTTCTTTACACTTTTGTTCAGATATAAAGCATTGATTATAGACACATTATAGGAATTAAATCTGTGTTCTCATCATTTCAATCCCTATATATGCAGTATCTATTAGAAAAAGAAGAAAAGGATGGAGAAAGAAAGAAAGAAAGAAAGAAAGAAAGAAAGAAAGAAAGAAAGAAAGAAAGAAAGAAAGAAAGAAAGAAAGAAAGAAAGAAAGAAAGAAAAAGAAAAAGAAAGAAAAGAAGGGAAGGAAGCAAAGTAAGAAAAAAGAAAGTCTGTGCATGTAAATATTTTCTTATTTTTTGAATATTTACAAATGTTTCAGGTAGTGTATATGATTAGGGATTCATTTTTCCATCTTGCAGAGCTAAATCCTGCTCTCCATAACACTAATGACAATAGAGATCAGCTCGATAATGTGGTTATCAGCACAAAGAACCTCCCTGTTTTGGCAGCTGAGGGTTCTCAGTGTTTCCTAGTTGAGGGTTTGTAATAAACTGTGGAAGAATCCTGACCCTCTGAAACTCCTTAGACTTTGGCTTTAACTGGAGGAAGGACTTCAACCTCAGCTTTCAAAAATTATTTCATGCAGGTGCCCTGTATTTCCTGTATGAACATTAATGATTTTGGATGAATTGATGTCTCCATCACCACAACATTTCATCTGAGTTGTGTTGCAGAAGCAGACTTGCAACTTGAGTTTGAACAACATCGCAGCCTCCTACCATCATTATTCAGATATTGGTGTGCCTGAAAGTATTTCTTTTGCTGGCACCTAATGTACAGTGCCTGTCTTTATAATTCTTTCATGTGAGTTCAGTACAAGTTTTGGAGTAACTAGAAGGTATATGTGAAGAGACAGGTGAATACACCAGCCTTATAGTGCAGCTGAGTTAATGAACTGTATCCCCTTGTCCACCTGACTGACTTCTAGGGGCTGATGGTACTCTAGCCTTAATTTTCCTGTAGGGCTGGTTAGGAATGGGTGTAAATAAGAACTGGTCCTTACATCACAAAAAGTAAAAGTCAAGGTTCTTACAAAGTCAAAAGCCCTTTCAGATTGGATCAGTTGCTATGAAAAAGAAAACATTCCCGCTCCAACAAAATAACCTGCAATAAAGTGAAATAAAATTGTCAGAAATACCCTCTTTTAACACCATAAAATGAAAACATTTTTCTTCATTCCACCTATTCTAGAATTTAACCAGATCCTCCGACAAAATCTTCCTTTGTCTGTTATTTTAATCCTTTCCTTGCCTGCATTCTGGGTTTTTCTGCATCTCACTCAGATGCTCCTGTTTTAAAATAATGACCCAGTTTAGCGTTCTCTAGGATGCCCCATATAATTGTGGCATTTTTGCAGTTACCTTTTCCTTCTGAACGGCAGTTTTACGTAGCAGTCAATAGATATTGCAAGTCCCTTGCATATGTTTGGAACAACAGACAAACTTTGCCTTCTGTTTGGTTACAGTCATTCCTGTTAAATGTCAGATCACTACTTTCAACATTAATTTTAACTTTCACTAGATCATTCCCAGTTTCTTATCAGAATGATATTTTGCTATTCATGAAATACTGTATCAGAAGTGTGAATCTGGTTTCTTCATCTACATAGTATGAATTTACCAATCTCTCCCAGGCAAACTGCACTGAGAGCTACAGAAATCCTGTATCTCCAGTGTGTAAGATCTGAAGTTAGAATGCAAAACTCACTCTGAACTTGGAATATCCCCAAAGGTAGCCAGATCAGTCACTGGAAACACAAGAAAACTGCTTGAGGAAGGGGGCCTATAAGAGGACAAAAAGACAAGTCAAAGGAGATAAAAATGACAATAATTCTGGGTGGTAAAGGAGGATTAATTACAGATTTACTAATAAACCATAGTGACTCCACTTTCATTTATTTACTTCATTAGGATAACCTGAGTCCAAGGTCATATTCTTCAGCTGTGAATGAAATCAGATATCATTGGAAAGATGGGGAGAGGAAGCGAAAGATGTCAGCAGACAAGAGATAGGAAATACACTGGTCTTTCGGATACTTTTATCAAAATCTAAGCTTCCTTCAATATTGTTTGTTTATCGTTTGGCATGGCAGACAGATACCAGCTCTGCTCTCAAATTCAGCACTGTACAATCTGCCTCTCTTACTGGTCTGTCTCATAACTTAAAAAATGCTAGTGGTATTTTCTGTTGTCTAAAATGAGCCATAAGAAAGGGCTACTAAGGGACTCATGAAAAATAAGGAATAAAAAGAAAAAATGCAGAGAACAATATTTTGTCTATCAGCCTTTCTAGGGGCTTATAAGAGGGAATGTATGAACCTTGTTTTAACTTGTCTACATCTAAACAAAGCACTTTAGTTAAAATATCACTCTTGACCTTGTTTTCTGTTTCCAGTGTACATTGTAACACTTTTTTTACTACAATTTTTTGCAATGCCATTGGTGTTGACAAAGTTGTGAGCTATTTCTGATGCTGTTTGAACAAGACAGTCTGTGAAAGCTTGAGCTTCTTACTTTTTTATTCCAGTTCTCTGTCTTTTTTTCTTTTCTTTTTTTTTTTTTTTTTTTTTCCCTTTTGAAACTAGTATGGTCTAGGCAGCAAATTATTTAGAAAGGCTAATTTTGGGGTGTATGCAACATGTAAACCCAATGGAAAGTTAACAGTGGCAGTTTGCTTAGTCTTGCCTTCAGTTTTCCTGCTGTCTTAACTTGGCACCTGAGGCAACTTCTCCCTCTTGAGAAGTGTCAAAATATATCATGTATTACCATCAAACTCGAAATAAATTCATTGCTAATTTTAAGAAAGAGCTGACTCAATGCTTTAGATAATTAACGCAAAGCACTAGCTATAACTTGTTACCATGCACGGCACTTAGCTTATACACCATGTTTAAACAAGAGGAAGCCAGATAAGAAAAACTTTAATTTCTGAGATTTTTTATTTCTTCAATGCTGTGATGTAAGCTAGTCCTTCAGATGATTTCTTTCATTCCCAGCACTAAATAGTGGAATGATGGACAAATTTACCCTCTTCGGGTCAGCTCATAAACCCCTTCCTTTTCCCCTTTCTCCTCCAAACTGCTGCCACTGATAAGTGTTCATGACACTGAAATATTACTCTCCACCCAGTATATGCAGGGGTGGTAAATGACAAGACACCATCTGTAAGATAGGAGTGCTTTCAGGAAAACAATGGTGAGTATCTCAAACTATTAGACTTAGTGACAAAAATACTTCTTATACTCTGCCTGAGCAACATAAATATTTATTAGCAACCTTACTCCTGTACTTTTGGTTTTTCTGGTAGCTTGTGATGCAAAAGATACAACCTCTGTTCGGAACGGAGTCGCTATTTCTTCTCTCTGCTTTCTTACAGAGTGTTGCTAAGAGAATAGCCTGCAGATTATGGACACATCCTTAATACAGGTTAAAATAATTCTCAAATGTCATTTAAGCTAGCAAAATAGACTGGACCAAAATGGATCCAGGAATGAAGCAGCAGACAATAAAACTGTTTGTATCCTTTTCCTTGGGCTTCACTAATAATTCAGCAAGTGGGGCTGAGGATCCTTGCTCCTGTTTCTTATTTGAAGTTGTTAAAAAAAATTCACCTGCTACCTGTTCCTGTTCTGTATCTAGCATGTCACTCTGGCAGATTAAGAATTTTTTAAAAAAAGGAAGTGTCTCTTCAGAAATTAGTGCACGATTCTATGTCTGGACAGTGCAGCCCAGGAAAAGAAGCAGTAAGATTTTAATGATGGATCTTTTTTATGGAAATATTTGAGAGCTTGGTGTGTTATGAAAAATATGCAAGCATTTGGTGCTGCATGGTTGATAATGCCCTGAAGCAAGTTGTAAACCTTATCAGCATCTGGGAAGATCAGAACTTTCCGTTTGGGTTTTGATTAATCAAATATATTATGAAATCTTTGCTATGCCTGATTTTTGAGAAAGTCTATTTTTGATATTAATATGTCTCTACAGATTAGATACAGATCAGTTGTTTCATGAAAATAATTCTCTTATCTTTTTTCTCTTATACAAAAAATTATGTTTTTTAAAATAAAAACCATCAGATAAATATTTAAACACAGATTTCCTTCATGTGGGTGTCTCTTCCATGCTATTTCACATATAAGTCTTTGTAAAATGAGACACTTTGAAATGTAGGACGTTTAAGAGTCTCTAACTTTTGAAACAATCACTAGAGGCCTGCAGACTAGGAGGAGACAGCAAGTTGTATTTCATTCAGCTTCTTTATGATTATGTGTTAGAAGCCTGAGTGTTAAACCACGAATCTCATCCTATTAACCCACGCGTATAACCTTGAGCTATTCAGAATTTCAGATGGCAACACACAGTACCTCTAACATGTACATCAGCCATGGTGTGAGGTTTCTATGAGGAAAAATTAATGTTTGAAAGTACCTGCATTAAACAGGCAAGTATGTATAGTTTGACTCAAAAGCATCTACAGTAAATTTACAGTGTTAGAATAATAACATCAGTGACTTCTACTACTGTAGTGAGGATCTGATGGTAATTACGTTACAATCCTCTTCCATCCATTTGGACCTGGCTAATGACCTATTTCTAAATTTTTTATAAACTAGAGAAAAAAGGTGTTTTAATGTTATGAAAATGTATATCAAAAACATTCTCAAAAACAACTGGTCTCAAGTATTTTTTGGCTCTCTCTTGCTATTTATTATAGCTCAATAATTTTTTTGTTTTAAAACAAAAATTTGCACAAAGATTGATGCTCTAGATGAAAACAGACGTTCGGGATTATTTAACATTTTAACTTGAAGAAGGACAGCTTTCCTCTTCAGAAATCAGGTTTACTATGCAAGCGCAATCTTTCTCAAACAAAATGGCAAAAATCTTCATTACAAAGTCTAGAGGTCTAATCCTGCCAGCTGCTGAGCAGTCTGAGCTCCAGCTCAAGCTCACTGGGAAAGACCCAGCACCTTCCAGGATGAAGTGTAATGCCTAAGCACAGCAGCTACTTTGATACCAGCGACCTTAAACGTTTTGGTCCATAATATCATTGATCCATGAACTAAGACAGATTTACTGTACACAAGTGACAGTAGCGGTTTAAGAAGAACAGGTGAGGAAGTTATGTGAGCCTTCAGTTTGATTTTCCTTGCTCGTAATGTATACCTTAAGCCTTGTCTTCACCTGTGTACCACAAGTTCTGGGTTTTTCTGTTGACGTCTCTTCTATTTCTCTATGTATAATCTAGATTTGCAAAATTCCTTCCCAGCAAGTAATAATTTTGCTGAGTAAACAATCAGTAGTTTAGCAAGCACCATAATTGTAGTGACAGGTTTACAAAATCACTATTACACTCCCTGTTATTTGAATATTTAAGAGAGGTACATTTAGGATATAGGTGTGGCCTGGGGCTTCTGGATCAGTTGTAGGCGAAGTACCCTATCTGTGCACGGACAGAGGAGATCAGCAACCCGGGTAGAGCAATTGGATGCCCCTGATTGTTGATCTGCAAGCCTGGCAGGTGGCCAGGAAAGACATACTACTCTCTTCTTGTGCTACATTTTTTCATGTCCTGCCTCTTAAAAATTACTCTTTTTTCTTTTTATCCGAACTCTCGGAGCACGAAACACAGCAGCCATTATCATTGCCTTTCTGTGAGCAGAGATCTTCCTATGCAAATGGAAATTTGTCCTGCTTTGCTCCATTCATGTTAGGTTCCCCTTGTTTTCTACAGGACATGGGAGCAGTGCAAGTAGGCTTTCACATCTGGGAACATGTGGCCATTTCTGTACAGAGCTTGAATTCAGCAACATTTCTCTGTCGAGACTGCCTGCCTCTCGGGGCTTTCTCCTACCGCATGCTGAGAACTCCTGGAGGGTGTTTGGGAGGGGGGACTGCGCGATGCAATACACATCTGACCTCCACAGCCCGTTCCTAAGTCTCCCCCTTACCATTAGTCTGCTTTTTCTTGCCCACTCCTGTACATGTAAATACAGCACATGCGGGCACACGCACACGCACAAAGGGACATGCTATGCCATGTAAATTAGTGGATAGCCTGGAGGTAAATGACTGCTCTTAGAAAGTTTTTAATATATTGTTAATCGTTTCCAGTTTACGTATTGTAAACCGGTGTTTATGCAGGCAACGATTGTACAAATCTACCCTGAAAGAAAAGCAGATAATTTTGTGGCACAGCATTGGCAGACAGATAAACAGTCCCAATTTAAAAACTCATAAGATGATGAATATACTTTCAGAAATGAACCAGAGTTTATCTTGTTAGTTCTTACTGTGTATGAGTAACAATGAAAGGAACAGTGCCAGAACTCAAGGATGTGATGAATAAGAAAGAGCAAAATGACAACCAAAGGCCCTGGTGACCAGAAAACAAGCTACAGTTTGTCCCCCAGAGAGACACTGTGATGGGTTGAACTTGCCATTAGAGGGAAGATTAAGTGTCCTTGGTTCCTCAGTTAGTTAATTATACACTCAAATCTTCCCAGTATATCACATAAGCCAGGCATTTTCCTTTTGAATATCTGTATACCGACTACTTGGATTGCTTATTGGTTATTTTTCTTGACAACTCAAACCTGAACATTAAATCCCATTGGCAACAACTATCTGTCAAGAACAAAAAAAATAAGATTTGTGTATTTAGTTTTCATTATAGAAGTGCTTGTAGTTGAAAAAATATGTACCTGTCAAGTTTTCGACATCTCGCTGGGGATGCAAGCAATGCTGTTGTGATTTCAAAACCTGGCTGACAAATTCACGTTCCAGTAGTAAAGACAAATCAAGGTTTTTTTATTTTTTTTTTTGCTTTTTTTCACCGCTTTGACAGTCATACATAACAATTTGAGACCTAAGTGGCACTTTGATGCACTATTCCATTATTAAGTGGTATAGTCACTATAGAATAGATGACGGGCCTGTACTCAAGGCATTGTGAATTAAACACCTTTCAACAATGGGGAAAATTGAATGGCCTAAAGAATTCTGAAACATAAAAAAATAATGATTAAAAATGTGTTTCAGAATCAGCAAGGCATATAATTTAAAATAATGTCGGGTACTGAAATTCAAACTAAAGAAAACTGTGTTTTAGAAGAATCTTTAAAGTTCAGAGGAAACATTAAATAATTAGCAAACATCACTAAACCCACAATTACGAATTTTAAATATGACTCTTTGATGAATCTTAGAAAATTAGCATGGCATAAAAAATCCTACCTAAAATTTAAGATATGAAGACATAAAGCCTTTTTCATGTGACAGTACTTTGACAATATGTTAATTGACTAGTTTTGTACTGGCATTTCCTTGTGCCTAAAGGTAGAGTTTTCAACTAAAGTAACATTGACTTAAAGTACTTAAATTAATTCTTTTGTCAATAACTCTACAGCTAATCAATATACCTGGAATTAAACAACAGTTTTTGGCCAGAAGGCATACTAATCTCTGGCCTCTTTTTGTTACTATTCATTAATCATTCAGCCACTCCCAATAAAATTGCTGTTTGAAGCAGAAAGTTTGATACTCCAAACAGCCCACAGAGGCAAGCAGAATAAGGAAAACCAAAAAAAGGTTTCCAAAATGAGTATTTTACTGAGAAAATAAAAATTCAAAAGCTATGTAGATAACAATTCATGCTATATTTTTAGTTAATAAAATGTAAGTAGACATTTTTTTCCTATTAAGATAAAAAACAAAAATGTAATGCTTGTTATACCCCAGAGCATAATTGGTCATATATTATCTTTTGTTTTTAAGATTATTAAAGGCTAAGAAATTACTTTTCAAACATTGATCCAGTGAGATTTCTGGGAAAGAAAGACACCAAGCATTGAAAATTCTATTAATCCACAAAGTTCTAAAATATTTGCTACAATACTTATCTCTCTTCAGTTCTGACAACTATATCAAACTGATTTCTATCTCAGAAAAGAATGTGGATTACAATTTCAGTGCTTAGTACTCCAAATCTTCCCCCCCCACACCTTATTCTACACAAGCAAGACATAATTGAATTATTCTTTTATCCTTTTCAACTGGTAATTCTACAAAGCATGTAAAGCCACATTAGGAACATAGCATACTTCGTAATATGGCATGAGGTATAGCTCATATCTGCGGACCAAAAAAATAAATAAAACAAACCTGATTTGGTTATGATATATTAAAAGATGAAGCTGATTTGAACAAGTTACTAAAAAAGATTTCATCAATATCCTGTTTTTTCACTCCGAGGCACTAAGGGAGCAAAAAGAAATGTAATTATGAGAAATAAAATAAGGATTTTCTTAGTTACAATTCCTGGCCCTTCACTGATTGCAGTAAATTATAAATTATGCAGTCAATGTAGGCCAACAAAAGAAGACATCTTCAAATCTCAGTCAAAGGTAATTACTTAAGTCGGCTGAATGTTCCCTTTTCATAGAGTGTGATCTCTCTTTGACAGCTCACACTGACAGATGACCTTCTCAGCGACGTTCTTATCCTTCGGATCATGAGCAGTGTGCTTCTCTCCCTGAATATCTCTATATATTTGTGACACTAAGCTTTCAAATACAGCTATTGACAAATCAGAACATCAGTCTAAGTGCTGGTCTTCCTATCACTCACAATAAAGTAGCTATCACTTGTGGTGTTGTAGAGCAAGCACATCTCTGAAAAATGAGTTCTCACCAAGTGCTAATTTGACACAGCTCGCTTGCCTTCCCATAATTGCTCTGTCATTGTCAGTTGGCAGTTCGGGCTCATTCCTGGAAGCTGTGCCGTACAATTGGATACAATTACTCCCATTTACCACCACTATTATGCCACTGATGTTGCCCAGTCCGCATATTGACATGCCTCATTAAACCTGGATGCAGGCCATTAATGAACATTGTTAGCATTTCTCTTAAACTTTTTGCCTCTAATAAACAGTCAGTGTTCCATGAAGGAGCACTGCCATCCTTGTGATATGATATTTATTATCTTATGGGGGAAGGGGACTCTGCAAATGGAAACTATCCAGATGCTGTGAGAGAGATATATGGTTAGATCAGCGAAGAATAGCCCTGACCAGGAGGACCTTTTCCATCAGGGGCATCCTACCATTAACCAAGTGACCTCTCCTATCCAAGAGAAGACAGGAAGGATAAACACGATAACCTCGGGGCGGCCCAGTCGCTGCAGGCTTCTCAAGGTTGCCCTGGCTCCTGCGGCTCCCCTTTGCCCCCTCCTACCCCCAGGTGGTGCTGCGGGACGCGGCAAAGAGCATTTTGCCCTGGGTCCTCAATCCATTATGTCCAGCCACTCCGACGTGCATTTTTATTCAGAGATAATTATGTGTTGATCAGAGAAATCAGTGGCTGTCACCCATATGGCAGGCACACCTGCAGTGTGACATAGGTGGTAACGATGGCATGCTCTTGAGCTGTCATGACAGGGACAGGGACTTTATTATGTATATGTCACCATTTCTCTTAGGGAAATTATCCTTTTCTGCACAATGACAATAATGAACCTTACAACACTTTCATAAACCTTGTTTCCAGGCCCTTTCCTTGACCTTCATTAAAACTCCGACTAGGAAATTCAGTGCTTTGTGAACAAAATTCAAACTTTCCAAGCAGATACAAGCGAGCTTTTGGAGTTTCTTTTTAACGGTACGGTTTTACACTGTGTGGCCACTTGGACAGTCAATGACCCTGCAGAATACCTCCCACTCCTTCGGCAGCGCAGTGACCACATAGAAAAAGACAAGAACTAACTACCTGTTAAGTGCTAGAAATCTGGCTGGATCTTAGAGAATTTTAGACTGAAAAGGAGGTTTATAGGAGAAATTTTGTGTCTTTGAGTGCTAAAGGGAACACTTCCATCCAATGTAATATAGTATTACATTACTCTGGAACTATTCTTGCTTCATTCTTTACATATTTCCTTCTGCTGTTTGATTCATGGCACAACAGAAAAAAAGTCTCTGTGGAACTGAAACCAAAGAAGAAGAGAAAGAAAAGCATTTTCTATCTAGAGAGAAGGGAAAAGGAAGAAAGGGAAGTGAGCTTATACTGTTTCTTTCTGGCACCTGCAAAAGCCGTATCTGACTATCAAAAGGACCTGAAAAAATCCCATAATATTGTCATATTGTCTTTGATTTAGGGGGTAGGTTGCTTTTTTTTTTTTTTTTTTAACATGGACTGCGTTCTCTGTTAAAAATTAAAGACAGAGGTATTAGAAAAGTGTAAAGCAAATTGACGTCAGTGCCTTTTTAACAGCTAGTTTTATTTTTTTAGAGCCTCAAAAGTTTGAATATGCAGATTAAATCGACGTTCTTCACCGTTGGGTTATCTTTCATACAGATATTCATGTGTGACTGCATATGTGTAATATGCCTGCTTGCTGTGGTTCTGTTTAACATATTTCTCCCATTTTGATATATACAAATCTACTTTCTGCAGCATTATTTCAATAGCAATAGACTGCTTCAGAGTAGAAGTCATTTCTTATATGTGAATGCTGTCTATCTGCCTAGAGAGAATTAAGGGACCAGGGAATTTAGTTTTAAATTTACATTTTAACTTTAAATGGCTTTAGCAAAAGTTGCTAGCAGAAAAAAAATGTAAAATTTGGAACAGTTACAAACTTATGAACTTTCTTAGTCTCTTTTAAATGTAAATATTGTACTGTTGAAAGTGTTGCGGGACATCTATATGAATTCTAGAATAACATGCCCTTTGGTTCAACTGTGGTCTATATAACCATGTAGAATACAGAAATGCATAAAAAGTTCTGAAAACTTCAAATGAACAAGCCCGTTTTTATATTTATTAGTTTACTATATTCTTCACATTTATTTCAATAATTTTCTCCAGATGACCTCAAATTACTTTGACAAGCATTAAGACTGGGAAATAAATTTGAAGTTCTCAGCTGTAATTCTAAGGGGTTATAACTTATTTAATCAATTAACCAACACAATTACAAATAGTAATATAATTATGCTGCATTTAAAAACTGAAACATGCAATATCTCATGAACCATTGGAGTCCCTAAGCTTCCTGCAAGTATCCTGGTCTGTATTTTAAAAGGCTGTAGAAATATTACACTCTCACTGGAGACAGAAAAGAAGTAAGGTATCACAGACAATTGAAACTTCATTAAAATATCGGTCATCCAAAAATAATTACAGGAGCTGAAACTGCTCCAGGTATAAAAGTTAACTGTTTTGAGAAACAAAAAAGAGCTTGTTAAACAAGAGTAGTTATATTTCTGTTCACATCCAGAAATAGCGTCACAAATAGCCTAGTGTTATCTACTATTGGACTGGCCTGTGTTATACTGCCCAATGTATGCACATAACTGCTAAATAAATACATACAAGTTCTTCCATCTTTCATTCAAATAGTAATCAAAAGCAATTTAATTCATTTGAAATAATCAGATTGCAGAAGAGAATAATATAATTGCTGAAAAGGTGATTTGCACATCAGATTAAGGTAGTACACATGCTTCTTAGAAGCATAGAATCATAGAATGGTCTGAGTTGGAAGGGACAGTGAAGGTCATTAGGTCTACACCCTTGCAGTGAGCAGGGACATCTTCAACACAGAATTACAGAAGATTGAGTATCTTAAGTATGGATGTGATATTAAAAACTGGCAGAAAAGCAGTAATATAACACAACTTGTTTCCAAGCTTTTTTTTGAGATAGAAGAAGAAGATTTGCTATCTGGAAGGCAAAGGCTTTTGTCATGCGGTGATGTAATTTTGCCTTTTCTGAATGTGATCACTGCTCTTCAGCCTTTAAGAGAGGAAAAAAACCCCACAACTATCTAGAGTGAAGTAAGGTTGAAACATAAGAAAAAATCAATGAAATTGTGTATTTTTCTTCTCTCCCTATCTAAATAAGAATGTATGAAATTACAAAAACCATATGGGTCACAGAGTCCCATCCTGTATAAAGCAGACCATGACACAATAAATAATCGAAGAGTTTTTTTGCTTTCACTTTTCCTCGGAGCCACAAAGCACTCATCTGTCTCCTAAGCATACGTGAGCTGGTGAATGCAAAAAAATTCCAAATATCTCAGGATTTCAAAGTCAAAAGAAAAGAAGAAAAACAACCAAGAAGCCATCGCCGCTTTTGATTCCTGCAGTGGTAAGGAATTTGTTATCAGGTCCCATGTAGTAACTCTGTGTGAGAAACTGCTGGATAGACAATTTAATATACAATCTCTTCTACAGCAGAAGCAGGATATTTTCACTTAAGTAGCTAATGAAGATTTTCATTTGCCAGCTTCCATCTATGCTTTCGTTGTTTGCAGAGAATGCTGAAGACTAGCCTGGAAATTAAAAAACAAAACTAAATGAAATTGAAGAAGTCATTAATTGCCAAAGGGTTGGTTTGGGTTGGGTTTTTCAGGTTTTTTTGGTTTTTTTTTACACTATGGTCACACATCAGTAATTTTTTAAAACAAAAGAAAGGAAGAATTGCTTACAATGTTGATGTACTTACAAAGACTTCCATGCTGTCCCTGTGCTTAGAGGTTCTTCTGGCATCAGTGGCAGTTGGAAACAGCTGAACTTTACAGATTAAGGTAAATGATAGAGAGGTCAAGAATGCTTATTGGCATATTGTCTCCAAACTAGTACGGATTTCTCTTACAGGCAATAAAGAAATAAGTATAAAAAACCCCCACAAAAAAACCCTTCTGCAACTACATCTTTTGGTGCCAAGGAGAGCAGAATAGAATAGATTATTGTACTATTGAGAAATTTCCAACACAAATCAACATCAGAAAAAAAAAATCACCAAGAAATACATGTACCTTCATCCAGATTCTCTCTGTTGTTTGCTCAGCTCAGATAGTCTTCTGTCTCTTCAACAGACGCTGAGGTATGTTAGGAGGGTTTGAGTTTCTAATGCAACAGCTGCTATGAAGGGGGCACTAGAGTGGACTATAAACAGTGGGGAAGGATAGGATAGGATAGGATAGGATAGGATAGGATAGGATAGGAGCTTCATATGCAAGGATTTAGGCGAAGACAGTGGGAGACTGAGGAGACTGAATTGGAATGAACGTGACAGGTGAGAACCTGGATAAATGTGAGATTGTCAGCATATGTACAGAGCATTTCTATATGGAAAAATGTACCTCATTTACACTATAAAGGGAAGGTTTCAGATAATGGGTGATCTGGCAAGGATGCGTATTCAGAAATGGGACACGGTAAGGGCATTAGTAATGCAGAGAAAGAATTTGGGATTCAGATGACATGAACTGGTAACTCTTGGTAAGTGATGGTTCAGAACAGCTCGAATGCATGTGAAACAAAGAGGAGGAAGAGAAAGAAACAGGGAAAGATAAATTCATAAAGGAAGAACAGAAAAAGTAAACCCAAAAGCTCTGATCTACCTTCTTTATTACTTTAAAGTGGATTCTCTTTCTCCATTATGCAAGGAAGAAACTGAGGGAAGACAATAATTTTCCTCTTCCTCCTTCATCGACCCAATCCAGAAAATCTTCATCCCTAGATATTACAGTAATAAGAACGCTATAGAAACTGAAATAGAAATATTTTCCCAGATTTTGGCTTTGAAATCCAAGTAGCTTTCAGCAGAATGATGGCATTTTAGGGAGTTAGGGAATATTTGCAACCTTACCACTTAAATAGGGCACCATCTGCCATGCTTCACACATAGGATTGACCTCAGGATTCCACTCTACTGACTGCTACTGCTGAGAGTGTCAGAGTGCAATGTGACAATACAAAAAGTAAACAATCTGCATAGTAATTTACTATCAATGAGGAAAATAAAACCTGAAATACACATTTACATCGTTCTCTATGAGTATATATCAATCTTTACTCAACTTTTAAAACTTTAGGTGGCAAACAGCCCATAAAATGTGTGGGTGAATGTTACCTTATGGAGAGAAATTATTCCTCAAAGAAATGAACGCTTTTTGTTCTGGCTTTCATATGTATGTCATGGGATTGATTTCACATTGCTTAAAGTTAGTGATCCACGACACATTCATTTAGAAACTCAAGGCTGTTGCTTGTGTTAAATAAATAATATTTGAATATATTAGTGTGCAGGTATTGTACATTTGTATATTGTAAATGTATTTAAATTTTTGGCTTGTGGGAATATTTGGGTAAATTTCTTTTAATACAATGTAAACACACCCTGTACAAGTAAACAGAAGCCATCAGGAAGATGAGTTTGCCTATGTACACATGTATCCACAGTATCTCTCTGAAAGGACTGGGCACCTATGATTCTGCCAAAGAGTGAAATGTATCTCAGTTTTCACCAGAGATGGTGGAAATTTAAGATGCATTTTACCCAATAAGTCTTTAATGTAAAATCTGGGAATGGGCCACGTTCTCAGTCGTAGCCTTTTGGTACTTTTTCCGTATAGTGTCTTTACAGTCTTGGCCCAAATGTTAGTTGTCCAGTAGTTATGGTTTTAATTTATGCTATTAATTGCAAGATTGAAGGGTCTTGACTTTTCAAAAAAACAGATTTTTTCAGAAAAGAAACGCAATCCAACACATCAGAGTTTTTTATGCATGAACAAATGGCTTTTTGCCTCTTTTTTGCCAAGATATATTGGAGCAGATACTCGAGGGAATCATTCTGACCAAATCTGGTAAACTTATAAATTGTTTCAATAGTTTAAAAGAATAGTCATGTGCTTATAGTTTGATACTACAATGAGTATTTTATTAATTTGGATCTTTAATATGATATGAGAAAAAAAAATGGACTCTAACAGCCATATGAAAGAATTATTTTACAAATTCAAATAACTTGATCAAAGAACTAAATCAGCGGTAAATTAAAGTCCTAATTTTACAAGATCCTACCCACAAATGTAGGTCATTCTAATGGCACTAAGCTTTTGGAAAGCCACAGGAGTATGAGCCATAGGCATAATGAATCAGATCCTTAGTCAGGACAAATTGGCAGAGCAGTGTTCATTTAGACTGGCTTATTAGTAGTCAGACCAGAAACTGAGAAACCAAAAGAGCTTATCAAGCTTCCAAGTGTGATTCTGTGTGGTACAATTTCATTGGAAGCATGTATTCATCATGAAATGGAACCACATGTAGAAATGCCTGAGGTAAGAGGGATTTGGATGGTAGATCCATAGGAGGACGTGTGATGTTGTGCTTGTTTCCAGTTTTGTGCCAGATGTAAGCTGACAGAATTTATGTGACTGCAGCCGCTCTGCATTCAGCCCTTAGCTGGCTCACATCCAGCCAGCACTGAGCGGCTCTGACCCGTACTTTCTCAGTTTTCTGGCTTCTCTCTGGCAGGAGAGTTGGAGGGTCTGTGCACCTCAGGAAGTGGGTCCCTCTGTGCATGAACCTCCTTGCAGTTTCAGGGCCTCAGAAACAAAGTTAGCAGGACTCCATGGGAATCTTTCTGTCCACCTGTGGTTTCCTTCTACAGCAAAAAAAAGAATATCTCCAAATAATTTAAATTTAATGGCATAGCAATCTGATCTCTGCAACACTTTTCTATATTGAAGGATTTTAACAGGTATTCTTCATATATGTACAAACACATTATGTATATATTAGTATGCAGAGTTAGAAGTCTGATTTACTGACGCATTTTATGAATTGCTTCATTTACAATTTAGCTTATTCATGTATTTATTTTCAAACAGATTTCAGAAACTTCTTTAAAAAGGCTATAATTTTATTTCAATGGTGGATTATTCTGCAACAAATATGTAGCCACCACCAATATCTATGTGAAATATCCAACATGAAAAAATAGACTTATACGTTTGTATTCCCAAGCAAAATAATTTTTGCAAAAGTTAGCAATAATACAGTATTATTTATTACACTTGTGTGGTCATATATGAGGACACAGTAACCCTCTGGATATATTAGAAGTTAAATGAACTCTGCTGAAGAAAAAGTAAAAAACCAAATGCAGAGGCTTGGACCCTGAAGCCATAAGATGCTCATCAGCAGCGTCTGAATCAACAGTTCCCTAGTTAACTTTCAGAAGCATAGTGTCCTCCCAGGTGTGCATACCCTGCTGATCTTAAACAGAGCGCCTGTTCACAGCCAAAATAACTCTACAAGGCAGTGGAGTTTCTGTTGTAGTTGGATTTCAAGGCAGGAATGTTGCTATCTGATAATAAATACAACAGAAGTTCTTTGTTTCTGCAGAGACTGCAAATTATGAAGGGTTCTGTTACTGAGCTGCTCAGTGTTATTGTTTAGAGACCTGAAACGTACATTGAGTAGTCTTTAATGGCTTCTGTATTTACATTTCCCTGCAGAGATTCATTTAGTTGGCAATGTTGAAAACATTTGTGCCTGATGTTGCATAATTTTTTGTTTCCCTGAAACATACCGCCCTGCTCATTTTTGTGAAACAAGTGCTTGTTGTCTGAGGCCATAAGTCACTTTAATGAAATATTTTCTTTATAACATCAGCCCAAATGGGTTTTGCCATATGCAGAGATGGTACATAGCAAAGAATGGCAATTCAGGCTTTCTACCAGCCCCAAATGCTTTTCAGTTACCAGAGACATCAGCCTGTTCTCAGTGGAGTCAATTATGTGTTTTGGAAAGGTAAGGAAACAAAAGTTAGGTCTACAGAAAAACCAGCTTTTCCTGAAAATGACTCAATGACTCTAATGAAATCACAGCCTTTGCATGAATGGCGGAGAGCACGGAAAAGACTCTCCTTCTAACTTCAGCTGTGTGATCAGACTTCCAAAGTATGGTCATCTACAATTTGTTTTGATGAAAATTTAAGAATTCCATCAATTTTGCCAGTCTCTTGCTGACTCTCCAGAAAGCTGTAGGACTCCTGTCAGACTTGTTCCACACCTGCTAGCTCCATGAAGATGTTTCAAACGCACTATAACACTCATCCAGAATCCCTCCACAGCTAAGCTTACTTCCCAACCATCCATTCTTGACCAGAGGAAAGAAGTAGGTACTTCTGTACTTTTGTGCTATAATCCATTGTCCAATGGACTGTAAATGCCTAATCTAGGACATCAGAACAGTGAAAGAATCTTACTTTCCATTGACTCCACTGAGAGGGATGTGGTTAACTCGTTCTGGTGACAACAACATCTGGGCAGATAAGTCCCACACTCCATTTCTAATACTCTCCTGAAATACGTTACCATCACTGAGAACACCTACATCATAGCCAACACTCCTGTTCCTGGAAGCTTTGGTTTCTGTTAGGTTATGCTGCCTTTCAGGTTGTGAAATTGGTGGTGGTAACACTGATCTCAAGCCTAAATTTTGTGCTGTTATAATCAGAGCAATTTTCAAATTTTAGTTTAATAACTATTACAACATTTCTCTGACACGTGAAAAATTATTTCACTTTTGCTGCTAAGTCACTAGTTAGTGCAAGGGAATAGAGTGCATTCCATTAACTTTTGCGAATGTGATACCTGCCAAAAGGTCTGGGGGGTTTTGGTCATTGATCTGCAGTAAGAAAAGAAAGAATTTCTTCTTGTCTAGCCCAAGAAGTGCTACTGCTGTATTTTTATAGCAATAACCTTACTGTAAATGAGAGTTTCATACTCATAAGCAGGCAGTGACCAGTCCTCTGATTTGACAAACCAGATAATTGAGATGTCACACGAGGTCTCAGAATTTGGAGCAGCTCCTACATTTCTCATATGAGAGACTGAGACATAAACCACTTTTTACTGCATTTAAAAACCATCTGCCCATTACATATATTTGATTAAGTTGTCTTTAAGTACTGTTTCAGACTTAGATCAACATTCCCCTTGTGAGGCAGAAATTTCAGCACCTCATTGTTATCTTCTGAACAACTGCAAACCAAAAAAACTATACATTGTTTTCTCCTCTGAAAAGTCCTCTGCCTGATGGATAACAGCTCCGATCTGCAGCTTCTTTGAGTCTGGTGGCCAAAATCTAAGCCGTGAGTTTGAAAATCTTATCTTCTCATCCCAGTGACAAGTCAGGGAGAAGAAATAAATTTTGTCCCATTAGACAATATCAGAATTTGTACACGTAAGGAGCTAGAACAAGGACTCCTTGGTAGCTCTGGGTTCACTACCTCACTGATTTTAAATGTTTGGTTTTTGTGACATTTTAATATTGTTTTGGTAGTTATATTTGTGTGTATGTGAGGTTGCCACGCAAGACACTTCTTTTGCCTGCAGAAGTTACCAGTTGCTACAGCCCAGAATGTCTCTCAGCCATGTCTCTATTTATTGCATGCATTTGTTCAACCTTTTGTTAATTGTTAAATTGTTCAGATTAAAGTTTGTGTTTCTTTCTGCAAGTCTCATAGAACTTAGCAAATCTAAACTGTAAAACATCAGAACTTCTCCAATATAAGTAGAATATCACACACTTCTCTTCATACATTAAAGTTCATGTCAGCTACCTCAGTTTTCCAAAATAATATGAGCATTAACAACGACAGCTGGCATGCTCACATAATGCTTTAATTCTTTTTAATTCTTTTTTTTTCAAGTTTGGACTTCTCAGTTCAACATTTATCATGACACTAAAAGTGTAGTGCTGTGTCTTAGGACGGGAGTTGTATTATTTTAATAAGTACTTTATCATACAACCACTGTAGACTAAATAGCTTTTGAACAAAGAATTCTTTCTCATGCAACAGTTAGAAAAATAAAGATTGTTGTTGTAGTTGAAGGTTTGGGATATTCCTATAAGATTGGCACAGAATTCTAATATTTCTGATAGTGTTGCCAAACTGAAGTGTAAAGAAAGTCACCTTTCTTCTCCATGGATTATTTTCATGAAAAAGCACACTAAATATGTTTTTTACAAATAATCTGATAGTCCAAAAATGTTTCAGGCTTCCAGGTGCCAGGTAAGGGGAAGTTCATACCAAAGAGATTTTTAAATTGGAGTCTTGTAGAGAGTGATTAGTTAACATCATCTTAATGATGAATTAATGAGCAGTAAATGCATTGTAATTCCAACATGTACAGAACCTTATGTTTAAAGGCACAGGTTCAGTGAGAGTTTTTCTATGACCTTTGTGGTACCAGAAAAGGTTGGGTTCAGTGCGGGCAATGTCCAATCAGTCTTTCAAGGTTAACTACACATGCCAGGCTGGGAAATGAAACAATTACTAACAACTTTTATAGGTATATTCTGTCAAATTTAAAAGGCAATCAGAAGTCTAAATGAAAATTATGCCTGAGGAAAGCATAAAAAAAAAAAAAAAAAAAGAAAGAAGGAAAGAAATGAAGAAGGGCTTTATTTTTTTTCCCTTCAGTTTTCATTCTGATTCAGGCACTGAAAATGTTGGTGGAACTGAAAAAGGCTTGTGGGAGACACTCCACTCTGTTGGAGGGAAAAACCCACAATGGAAGGGTAGGAGTGCTCAGGAAAGATGACATCAGTAATCATCTGGGCAACACTGGCACAGTGAGTGTGAATGATTCATTATACTGTAATTAACTTTTAATTAACTTTACCCTGCTTTCCCTATTTTAGAAAATTAAATAAACTTCATTTTATGGTTCTCGCTAAACCAATGAGCAGAAGCTAGAGTTCTGCTATAATTAAACTAAGCAATATGGCAAAACTGTGTGTAAAGCATAATGAAGAAATGTTTCTTTTCAAAGGGAGACGTTTCTTATGTTTTATAACACTGTGATAGATAATTTTTCAAATTTTTTGCCACTGGGTGCAGTACACTGAACTCCCACGAAATATTTTATCATAGGCTTGCATTTTTTGGAAGAACTGCAAAGACATTTGTTACATAACTAAATGATTTCCCAAAATCACAAGGTCCGTTTGTTTTTCATCCCCGTCTTTCCTGTGTAATTGTAAACGCCCTCCAAAAAATAATAACAACCAGAACAGGAAGTTTAAAAGAGCAGATCTAAAGTTGCTGTTTGAAAGGTTTGGATAGGGAGCAAAAAACCCATGATACTGTTCTTAGTATATAAGGAAAACTGTGTTTCTGCCTGTTTGTGGGCTGACTCTCAGTCAACGAATTTCACCCAGTGGACCTTTTGAGACCTTCAAAACTGTGTTTTCCCATCTGATAGCAAAATGAACTAGATTCTTGGGTTGAAATCTTGTCATAGCACAGTCAGTGGAATTTTGCCATTGACTTCAACTGTAGATGAGCAGGCATGAAAGCTATTAAAATAGATTGAAACATGATCTTTTCCTACTTTAGAAAATCCCCTTAATTAGAAATCAATTTTGTTTTACTGAACATATTCAGTTTTAAAAATGTCACTGAATGACTGCATGCAGGATGAAGTTCCCAGAGAGAAGTTGAGACTAGCTTCTAGCCTGCATCAAGGAGATTAGCACTCAGCTTTGGATTTCCCCAAAGTGCTCCCCATCTCCATGCTGTTGGCTTGAGTTTTATGGCTTGTGAATATTTCTGAAAACTCTCACATTTTTTTTCTACATCAAAATCTCAAATGAAAATTAAAATATATTCTTAGGAACAAGAGAATTTGTGTTTTCAAGCCAATTCTACCATCTACATTTCTACAGACTATCATCTAAGTCTACTTTGCTGCATGTTAAGTAAAGGACTAGCTGTCGAGCTGTCTAGCTGTCGAGCTATGGCTGTGAAAACAAAAATTTATCTTTCATCAGAGCTGATGATGGGAGAAAGCCCTTTCCTTTTCTTACTGAATTTTCTTCTCTACCAGCGTGCTGGACTCCTTTGCTGTTCTAGTTACCTATAACAAATTAGCACTGCAGTATTCATTCTTCCTATCTGTCTGCTATACTTTTCCCCTCTACAGGCATAAGTGTAATGAAATTATGCATCCTGTTTCATATGTATGGGCAAAGCAGATAATGTTCTGAACCCAAACTCAACTAAGACAGAGGTAGAAGGACTATAAGGGAAGAAAAAACTATTAAAAGTGGCGGAAGGAAGGCAAATTAGTAAACTCAAATGAAAATGAAAGAAGGAAAATGCATTTGAAACAGGCAATGGGAACAGGAGGAAACACAGTTATTTCTGTGGAGCAGGAGATGACCTGTAAGAGGAGAAGAGTCTGTTCAAATAACAGGTGGAACGCAGACATGGAGGAGAAACAACTTCTTCTTGATGACACAGTGCTTGATTTTCATTTCATTTCCAAGGAAAGAAGATAGCAATGAAATGTGAAAGAAAAGGCACAAGTTCTTGGTGACCTGCTGCTAATTTTTTGAACATCTTCACTCTCTATCAGCTACTTGAGGAAGAGAAAAATCACACAATTCAACAAGTGAAATAAAAAAGTTCCATCTGACATCCGTATTATTATTCTTCAGTTATGACATTTACAATAGATAAAAAACAAATATAGTTTAGTAACAACATTTTTATTTACAAATTTAAAAAAAGGATGCAAATTGTTGTCCTTTGCTACATGATTACCTATATATTCCTTTTTCTCCCTAGGGCTGTCAGGTTTGCGTTTCTATTTATTTACTGCACACTTCTTTCTGTCTTACTCTGATATATAGATTAACCTGTCAGACCTATCCCAAAGGCCTTGACCTCTACTTTCTTTTAGGTTCTTCTTCAGTATTTCCTTCTGCAAAAGGAAATTCTACACAAAACAGATAGTAGAAGACTAGTGGTGCAGTTAGGGAGAGCTAATTTTAATTAAATAATCAATTAATTAATGCTTTGGAACTTTCAAGTTCTATAATGTCTCCCTAAGCAACCTCATTATCTTATTTTCATTACCCTTCTGTTGTCTACTCCCTTCTTTCTTTTTGTGTCAGATTTACTTGCTGCATCTTGTTTTAAATTAGATTCTTCAGGGTAAGGACACTGTCAGTCCTGGTTTGTATGGTAGCAGCCGTGTTTAGGCCTCATCTTGACTGGAGCTTTTGGATACAACTGTAATTAATTATCATTTACAGCTGAGCCATAGTGATGTTAAATGCCTTGTTCCAGGTATCAAAGCAAGCCAACATCACAGTTGCAAATGAAACCCAGATGGTATCTTTCTCTGCTCTAACCACAAGATCACTGCTTGTTCTGTGGGACTGCTACGTTGAAGTAAGTTTTCAAAGATATTACAACATTTGCCCTAGAAGAAGGATGGTGGTTTTGATTTCCCCAGGCTTCTCAGAGAAAAAGGCTCAGATACTTTTTGTGTTACCATATAGATCATAATTATAAATCTATAATTTCAGAAGCCTATGGTTTCCATAAAATGGCTTCTTGCCTATTCTCAATAAAATCTTATTGTTTTATTCTAGTCAAGCAAATTTCAGTATGAAGTGGGGATGCAAAAGATTTATAAGATTGGGGAGAAGGCAATATAATGATCAGGCCCTGAAGAGGGGACTAGCAGCTGCCAAGGAGGTATAATGTACTGTGGGGATGTTCCAGGAAAGAGTATTTGCTCACAGATACATCTTTGCAACTTTTGAGGCCATAACCACTCACGCAGGTCATGCCTAATTCAGGAATCTGTTAATAGTTTGGTTCTTCTACACCTTCAAGACGTTAAAATTACATATAAGCTGATAAATATTCAGACAAAGAGAGAAATCCACCATACTCCAGCTCTGAGTTCCTTGAGATCTGTAGATGAATCAATTAAACTCTACTCTTTCCAAATTATGGGCTACCAACTGCCACGGTCAGATATTTTTTATGTTTCTACTGTCAAAAACATGCTTGAGACAATGACATTGCTTTAGTGTTTTTACTAATTAGTTGACAGGAGACATAATTGCCAAAGGCTTACAACAAACAAGAATATACATGAAAATTACTTTTGTTTATGTGGGTCTGCATAAGTGAGCGTCAGGTACTGTGCTTTTCCAGAGATAGGGTAGAAATATTTTTTGGTCAATCCAGCTCTGGAAAAAACCCAATATTTAAAATACTGCTTCTAAGCTAATTTTAGGAAAAAAAATAAAGGCTTTATGAGTTACCTAACTATTGGTGGACTTTAGATTATAAAATAATAAAAGATCTAGCCAAATGCAAGTTACCAAATGGCTGTGTAAAACATTCTGAGGCACGTGAATAACGCTAATTGTGAAACTAAGTTCAGATACAGAAATTATATCTAACACCTACCATGGCACTGAAATAAATACACATTCATAGAGTCATAGAATCATCCGGTTGGAAAAGACCTCTGAGATCATCGAGTCCAACTGCACCTGTCCCCTTACTAAACCATGTCCCTAAGAAACTCATCTACCCGTTTTTTAAACACCTCCAGAGATGGTGACTCCACCACCTCCCTGGGCAGCTGTTCCATTCCCTGACCACCCTTTCAGTGAAGAAATTCTTCCTAATGTCCACTCTATACCTCCCCTGGTGCAACTTGCGGCCATTTCCTCTTGTCCTATCGCTTGTCACTTGTGAGAAGAGACCAGCACCTTAATACTGTTAGGTGCATCCCGTCCGGCCCTATAGACTTGTGTATGTCTAACTGGCCAAGCAGGTCTCTAACTAAATCTTCCTGAATACTTGCAGCTTCATTTTCACTGTCTTCTGGCTCAGGGGGCTGAGTATCCCAGGAACATCTCACCTTACTATCAAAGACCAAGGCATTAATTACCTCTGCCTTGTCCTCATCCCTTGTCACTACTGTCCCCTGTGCATCCAGTAGAGGAGGGAGATTCTCCTTGGTCCTCCTCTTGTTGTTAATATATTTGAAGAAACATTTTTTATTGTCTTTACTGAACTGGCCAGTTGAAGTTCTACTTGGGCTTTAGCCCTTCTAATTTTCTCTCTACATGTTCTCATTTCACCCTTGGAGTCCTCGTGGGATGCCTGACCCCTCTTCCAAAGCTCATAAACTTTCTTCTTTTTCCTGAGATCGATACAAAGCTCCCTACTCAGCTGAGCTGTTTTTCTTCCCCGCTGACTCGCTTTACTGCAGATGGGGATGGCCTGCTCTTGTGCCACCAGGATTTCCTTCCTGAGGAGCATCCAGCTCTCTTGTGCTCCTTTGCCCTTTAGAACCGCCTCCCAATGGACTTCATCAAGCAGCCTTCTAAACAGTTCAAATTCAAATCTGCAATTTAAAAAAATAAAACAAACCCTTCCACAGTAGTTTGTGGATATCTAAGCTCACCAGGTGCCTCTTTGAAGGTTTTCAAGTTCCCTAGGTACAGGTGTTTCTCCAGTGTGCCTGCCCAGAGCCACTCTGCCCTGCACAGCTGCAATGCACCTGCCTCCTCTTCTAGTGTCAGTGTGCCTTGTTCAGCACGATGTATTCCAATGCTAACAAACCTGAAAGTTAGATATCTAAGGTATCTATGTTTGGTATTTAAGGCCGTGGCTACACAAGTCTTCTAGTCCAAAAAGGGAGTGTATTTTTGACAATAACCTCACTAGTTATCCCCACGCAGCCCACTTTGTTTGGCATCATATGGTCACTTAGGAGCACATGAGCTATAACCATTCAAATGAAAATAAGTCAAAATTTGTGCTCTAAGACATCTGAAGTTGGATGGAGTTAATTGTTTGTAAACTACAGTTTACTCTTGCCTCATCAGCTTGCAGTATGTGCATTTGGGTCTTCCCACTTGAGTGCTCAGATCTGCCAAGAAATCCTTTTTTAAGCCTAAGCAAACAAACCTGCTCCAACATGAGTTCCTTTCTGTGTGGGTCCTCAGGTCCTACCAGAAGTCTGCTTCAGCATGGTCTTTCCATCAGGTCTCAGCCTCCTTCAGACACATCCACCTCCTCCAGCATGTGGTTTTCCACAGGCTGCAGGCGGGGTCCACCTTGGAGGCAACTGCCATTGGCTCTGTTGGACATGGGGGAACTTCTAGCAGCTTCTCACAGAAGCCACCTCTGTGGTGTCCCTGCTACCAAAATCTTGCCGTGCAAACTCAATGGACTTCTCAAATGTTTCTAAAAAAATAAATAGTTTTCAATATCAGTACAGGTAAAGCTCCATCTCTGAGGCTGATATTTACCTGAAAGACCACAGAAAGTGGAAAAACCTAGATAGTATATATGGACGATTCCTTCCAATCTTTAAGTGTTTTTCAGAAAGTTACAAAGAGATAAACCTGTCCATAGATTATGGCAATTTGATTCCAATACCTTTTTACCTGGATTTCTGAGGAATGAATGTTAGCCTGTCAGGTTCCACATGTCTGTACTCATTTGTCTGTCTGCTCCTCTCCAGTAATTCTGTAATCTGCTGGCAATTTCCATTTCAACTGCATTTGAGAAAGGAGTAGAATCGTGAGAAGTATATGATTTCTATATTATTGTTGAAAACAAGGGATTAGGTCGAAAAGATGGAGAAAGTTACTAACACTATCTTCGCAGTTAAGAGAGCTTTACAGTACGAGAGCACAGTTTTATTAGACATTAGATAATCTCGTCTACATTGGTGGTTTCTGTCTCACACAGATTCCCTGGTATTCAATAAGGAAAACCCCATAAATGAAGTTTTTCCAGTGCCTAATTAATGACAGCTTTTCCCTGTGGAATCTCTGTGGTATAATAAGGCATGAGTTTTTGCTGCTATGTTAGAATAATTCAGTGAAGAATTATCAATCAATCACAAGACAAACACATTTGCAACCAACCTATTTATTAATTCTTATGATGCTTGTTATGTATATTTGTCACTCTTATTCTTTCATAGATTTGCTACTTTTCAGGTAGCTTGTAGTCTCCTTTGGTTGATGACTACATTTACTCTTCCCTCAAATGAAACTTTGCTTCAGACATATTGGCCCTACGTTTTGGGTGGTGTGCTGACCTTTGCTCATGTTTGGTATCAGCTCTGTTCCAGCTCCCCAGTTTATGCCCTGCTCATTGCTCCACACTAGTTAACACAAGAAGTGCTCACTAGAATTGAAGAAGTATTTGCTTTGTAAAGAAGCCGGACACTTATGCTACTTTAAACCTGACTCTTGCCTACCTTCTGCCTTTAGTTTCTGCCTTTGGGTGTGCTGGATATAATTTAATCCCTGATTGCAAGCAGATACAATCCCTCTTATTTGATGTGGAAATTGTTTTTTGAATGATGAAAATTTAATCTATGAGTTAAACAGTCAAGCTCTCTGCATTGCATGGCAAGTAGCATTGCTGAAATTTTTCATATTTGAAGCTAGACTGACCAACAAAAATAACTCAGGAGATGTATTTTGGCGTAAGCCAACACTATTTCGGGGGTTCAAATCTAAATTTGCATAAGGACACCAGCACTGCCACTGTAAATACCTAACTCCAAGTGGAACTCTCGGATTGCTTGTTAGGGTTTAGCATCTAAGGCTCAAGCTGCTGAGGTTATCTCATGTAAATGTCTTCCTTGATGCAAGCACTGGCTGCTGGATACACTTAGAAGAACTTACATCCTGACAATTCATTTTCCATTTAATTTTTAAATTAAAAGGGATTTCTTCCCAGCATCTTGTCTACACTGATTTCAGCACCAATCTGAATTAAAGATCTGGGTCCTTAACATGGAGACCAGTATTTCAGTATATGTAGCAGCACTTAAAAGACTAGAATTGCAATGTAGAACATGAGTCTCCTGTGAGAATTTAACTCCGAGTGCTGAATAGAAAGATGCCTAAGAGTGACATCTGCAATGGTGTTTGGGTACTTTCCAGACTTGAAAACGTTACTGAGCCATCCCCTCAGGACCCCTGTATCCGTTCTTTCAGCATCCTATATTGAGCAGTGCCTCCCTGCACATGTAGACAATTGGGATACGTGGATCTTTGTTAATCAAGATCTTCATACAGCTGGATAGCACTTAGGCATGGAGTTATGGGGCCTTACGAAACACACGCACACCTATGACCTATACTGTCTGCATAGGAACACTTTGTTTCTTCACAGCTGACACTTTAAAGGCTTTAGGCTAAGCCGTACCTACCTCAGTTGCACAAAGAGAATGAAAAATGGACAAAACCCCAAATACAAATCAATTCTTGAAGTATAACAAGTTATCATTACTTAAGTAAGCTGTAGTAACTATTCACCTATGAGTCTGACTAGCTCAAATCGTGAAGTAATTCAGAGTGTTTTAAACTTTAGTGAGAACTGTCAGTGTCAATTTTGACTGTTGTTATTTCAGCTGCAATGTCTCAGTTACATTCTATTATGTTCTCCTTCCCTTGGGCACGGTATCATGCACCTATCCCATATCTACCCTTTATGAAGTGATTTTGTAAGTCTACATTTTGTGCCTGAATTCAGAGTTTGACAATAAAAATAAAACCTGTGGCCACAGGACTACTGAGGAAGAGGAGGACCAAGAAAGAGCAAGGGAACAAACCTAAGCCAGCTAACAGGAAATATGGTTGTAACTGTAGTGTCACAATCCTCTCACCTTAAGCACTGACTCCAGAGCATATGTGAGTCTGGCAGTCACAGCCTGAAGGTCTCCTTCGTTCTAAACCCACAGTATTCTAGTCCATAGAAAGCTTAAACTGTAATTTCTTGTGAGAGCAGGACTGCAGATCATAGCACAGCCATTAGACTTCGAGGCTATGTCAGCTATGTCTATGGTCACTGTGCATTTTTTTGTGCTCAAATGTTTTCAAGGGGTTCTCTGAATTGGGCCAACATGGAGTTTGGTGGTATCTGTCTTATTATTTATTTGTTAATTTTGAATTTTAGATCAGCATTATGGACCAACGTATTTGACCCATTCAAGTTTGCCCCAGTTCTATACACGGACATTTATAATGCTTAGGGTATAAACATGAATATTCTGACTGACATCTAGCAGTCTAATAATTTTCAGAACTGACTATTTTTAATAGTTCTCACTTTGGATGTAAATGCCTAGATTCTGCATGAATTGCACTTTAGGTTCTTACTTGTTTTTTTGGCTCTATGTGCTTCAGAAACCAGATACTTCTGTCATACTTGTCTTTTATTGCCAAAAGCCAATAACTTGCTTTTGAATAGTCCCAACACATCTGTATTCCAGTACTTAGCTATCTCCTTGGGAATTTGAAAGATACCAAATTACGAGTAGGATCAGAGCATATCTCCACTATTAGGTCCAAAAGAACATTCTTCCTTGCATTTTAGAAAACCCCACTCATGCGTTTCCTGGATTTCAAACTGAAATAAAGGTTTAAGCAAATTGTTAGTCAGAACCAATACTTTGTCTGAACACAAAAAGACAGAATCAATACTTTAAAAATATTCTTGACAAAAATGTGTTTATAAGTACTTTGGCACTGCAGCAGTGACGCAAGGGAGAATTATTTATCAGCATGTCACCTTTAACTTTGAAAGTATATGTTACATCTGCGTAATGGACTGGACCACTCCCTTTAATCCCTTTAAAAATTTGCCTTTAGTGCCCAAGCACAATTAGTGAATCTTCTGTATTTTCCATGGCTGAGATAACAAAGTTGTCATTAGAAATAAGATGGATTCCAGTAGTGACCACAGTGATGCTGCCTGGCACTCCTAGATAATGCTCTCCCTTGAGAAGCCTTACTCTAGTAATTACTTTCTTCTCCTTTTTGTCAACTTATTTGAAATCTATCACTTTTAATGAGTATTTATCTCCAAGTCAGTAAATCTGTATTAGGAAGCACTTTGTGTAATGTCTTATTTCAGTCCATTATCTGTGGTGTTCCATCCTATCTGTGTAGGCTTCATTCATATGATTTGTTCTCTTTTGACTGAACCCTTTGTTCCTGCAGAGCCCCTTGGACTCCAGCACCATTCCATATGGACCTAAGGCATGGTCCATGTGGACCAGTCGCGTGGATGAATGGTGAAATCTGGGTCAGTAATTATGAAATAGAAAACTGTTATTTTTAAAAAAAATATTGAATATTTTAATAAGCTTACTCTTAATTATTAATTGAAATCTCCCTAAATATTCACATATTGATTCCTTTGAATGCCTGAATATTACGCCTAAATTCTATGTAAAATTAATTGGCCAGAATTTTCCCAGTTCTTCCTTCCTGACCTATAGGGTTATTTTTAGTTTCTGCATTCCTAGCTCGGTGAACCTTATCTGCAGAAGTTCAAGAAGCCCTTTGAGTAGTTCCTTAGAATGTTCTAAATGTCCAGATGCATCTTACTTAATTTTGTGTAAAGCAAGGAGGGAAGCAGAGGAATTGTTACAGGACACATTAAGAAATATCACTATCAAAGGTGGACAAGTCAGTGAACTGCAACTTACAGGGTCAAGTACTGTCCCTAGAGTTAGAATCTGCATATTTTTATTAGTATTAACAACGTTTATGTCTGATTTTATCCTTTCAAATTGTCTAGCCCCAGTGAGGACAGGGGCCTTGTTGTGCTTGGCACAATTCAGATGAGCAAACAGCCCTTATCAGGAGGCTCAAGCTCACCCCTAAAGCTGGCAAGTGACCAATTCATTAATTTGGCATAATTGCCAAGTAGGGAAGTTTTACAGCCAAGAAAAGGCAATATCCTTAGGAAAAAAGTTCTTAGCAAACCAAGGCTGAAACTCTGGGATGATGACTAAGCCTTTTGATTTGTTGACAAGGCCTATCTTAGCAGCTCCTGACATAATCACAGCTCACTTCTAGTTTCCGTCAGCGAGGAGCGTGCTCAGGAAGAGGTAGTCATCTCTGGTGGTGACAAATGGAGTCTGTGAAGGAATAATACAAAAATCACTGCGAGACATGCAAGTTCCTCCTGCCAGGAATGGCTGGTCAAAGATCATAACCCCTGCAGATCAACAGCAGACAGCGCAACGACCTTCAGTGTGAGGAAAATACAAACACAGGGGCCATGGTTTTTCATCTCTAATTGCTTAGTGCATATTTGGGAAAAGTCCGTATAAAGAAGATTATCTGTCTTCTCTGCTTTGTCTTGGTCCACACACGGATACAATTGTATTCACACAGCAGGCTGCAAGACTGCGCCTGTAAATACATTTAGTAAGTTACAGGCAGACATAAACTGAAACCACGTGCATTTGCTCTTAAGGTAATCAGCTTCAGTAGTGTTGTCAGCACCTCCGAGAGCCCGCCCTGGGCGTAGATGACCTTATTCTCTATAAACACTTCCAGTGAAATAATTCTGATGTTATCCATTTACGAGGATGTTAAGAGGTATGACACCACCAGTTCTTAGGTGTTCAATGCGGAATTTTTGGAACCTGATTACACAGCTAGTGCTGTCGCTGTAAAATCTTTAAGCAATTTTTGTAGGATAATTTTTTGTGCTGTAAGTGAAGGTTTATTCATGAAAAGGCACATTCAGCTACAAGTAGTGAGTATTACGAATTTTCACTGCTTCAGATGTCAAAATAAAGCCTTACTAGGACAGGCACTGGCTTCTGTATTGCAAGAAGCTTCATCTTGGAAAAATCAGAGCTGAGAACTAGTACTCTGCTCTCAAATCCTGAACAGCAGTTTTGGCAACATGAAAGCACGTAACCTTCTTGTGAGTCTACTTCAGTCGATGACACTAAGAAAGGTTTAAGTTCATGAAGCAATCAAGGGAAAGTTTCATTTCAGGAAGAACATAGGCATCTACATCTAACAGAACATTTCACAAGATCCCTTTCCAATCATACAGGTTTATTAGTATCTAACAGTGCATGTGTGTTTGAAACAGTTGCTTTTAAGCATGTAATGTTCTAAAATTGTTTTTAAACATATAATATTCTACAATTGCAAATGGCCCAGGGACACTCGTATCTTGGCAGTACTAAATGCTGTGGTAAATTCTTACAAATTGACTACATATTCCATGTGGAATCTCTTTAAAAATGGGAAAGACGGACCATCATTCTCTTTTTTACTGTGGACTTTGACTCAGAAATATGTCATTGCCATTTGTCAAAGGCAAAATAGTCTTGACGCTGGGAATTTTAATTAATTTAATTTATTGACAAGAAACACAAACTTTGCATTACTGGATTTGATATTGAGAATAAAAACCCCATAATAAATAAATAAAGATACACTTAATTAAACAGCATCCCTTCCCCCTCAGCAGTTTCAACTTCAATCAAAGGCCCCTCCTCTCTCTTCCTAGCCTCAGCTCCCCTAATTTTCTCCATGGGTTACATTTAATCTATCTCAGTTCCTTTGTTAAAAGTGTTGAGGGGCAGAGGAGGTTGGAGGCACTGTGCAATGGTTGCCTTTGGCAGCTCCTTGCTTCTCACTGATGTTGCTCTGCTCCAGCATGGGTTGCCCAGGGCTGCGGTCCCTCAGGGCTGTCCTTGCCCCAGCCCAGGCCACACAAAACTGAAATCCCTCAGGGGTTTCCCTGCCCTGGCACATGGGCATCAGTCCCTCAGTGGTGACATCCTCTGGCACAGAGGTCCAACAGCGCATCTTGACCTATGCCTCCAGCAATGTTTCCCTCCATGTATCACCTCCACTTCTTCGTCTCCACAGCAGCAGATGCTATTTCTTAAACATGTTTTAGCAGAGACACAATGTGTTCCTGTAACTGGCTAAAGTTTTGGTACAAGATGGAGTGCTCGCAATTTATTTCAGGGCAGCTGGACCCAGGTGTGGACAGCACAAGGCAGATTGTGGCCTCCTCCCACAGAGGTCACTCTGCATCCCCTAGTCAATCCATTGTATCAAACCTTTATTCTTCATTTCCAGCCTCTCTAGTGCTATGTGTTTCACACCGCAGATGAAGGGTCGTGTTCTCAAGAAAGGCTTAACAGTGTGACATCTAATTTTCAAGCAAACTGCAGTCCACTTACCTCTTATTCCCAAAGCTACATTCCATATATGTCAATGAAGAAAACTGAACCAGAAGCTAGACGGAGGAAAACAGTGGGAAGAGTAGTGGAGCTGAAGGGATTTTCCCTTTTTGTAAGATATCTGCTCACAACTTTCTTAGCTGTGTTAGCTGTGAACTGTCTCCTGCAGTGAAGTACTTAAGTGATGTAATTTCTTTTTCACAAAGAGATAAAAGAACATAAACAAAATACAAGGGTTCAGTCTAGCATCACTTGGTGATGAGGGCATGCAGCCAAGAGACCTGTTCTCAAAACCTTATTTCATCTGAGATTACATTCTTCATGAAAGACATAAACACAAGGCTATCTGCAAGTCAGAAGTTCACATCTCACCCTATCACTCGCAGTTGTTTTTCTATTAAAAATACAAAGGTGGGGGATTAAATAAGGAAGAATATTTCAAATGTAAACATCATCTCTTGGTTAGGGTACTCTTTCACTGCAGGCAAGATCTCATATTAAATCACAGCTTGAAGTGAGTAAAGCGGGAAGAAGATTTTAAATATATACCTGATTTAAATCTGTACTTCCCAGTCTCATTGAAAGTGAAGGAGAATATCGCTGCCTTTGTCAGATAATCATGCTCTGAAAATGCTTATTGTGATGGATCTGTCAAGCAAAAAGTGTGAAGAAGCACAAGATTTGTTAATCTCCTGTAAACCTAAGCATGAATTGAAGTTTCAAGAAATTCAGCACTGCCTAGGCAAGAGGTGTTTTGCTCATACACACCTATCAAAATTTAGATACCTGAAGGGCTTCACCGGAGGAAACTTAGTCTGTCATAGACACCTGCTATATTGATGGAATTTTAAGTGCTAATGATGACTAAGTGTTAAACTACATGCTTAAAGACTCTTTAAGGCTTCTAAATAACTGTTGCAAATCTATCTCAAAGTGCTAGGTACAACAGGACCCCACAAAGTGAAAGTAAAATAGAGTTTTTAAGGGAGCTAGTATATAGACAGGAAAGGGATTAGTTAGTGAAGAAGATAAATGGAGGGAATGATTGAATGACATTTACTAAAAGGAGAGGAAAGTGATAGGGAAAAGGGACAGCTGTAATGAACACAAACATGTAGTAGATAGAAGAATGGTGTGCTAGATTTAAAGGACATCTGGTGTAAGGGACAGCTGAAGTGTATGAGTGACATGCCCTAGATATAAGGTTGGAAATGCTGAGCATGAATGACAACTGGCTTAGCTATCATGGGTGACATGTCGTCCGCAGAGGAATACAGTGCTGGATACAAGTGACAGCTAATGTGTTCTTTATGAGTGAAATATCTTTTTTACAACAGGCAAATATAAGGAAAAATTAGTTGGAGTGTGTGAACAACATGTTCCTGACCAAAAAGGAAGAGTTAGATGCAACACGAAGCTGCAATGCATAGGTAACATGACCTAGAAGGGGAAGAGAGCGTTAAGTGGTTCAAATGCAATAGGACTAGATTAGACTAAATAAGCCTGGTGGGAAGGAGATGTCATAAGTGTAATGTATGACTAGAGTGTACAACTGATACACCACTGGTTGAAAGTACTGTCAATGGTCAAAGCTAATAGAGTTGGCAGCTGGCAGCAGCCAATATGATGTAGTGTTAGTCTTTGGTCTTTCTGGCATTTCCCTGACGTGGGCCAAATTTTTCTTAAGGACTATCATGGAGATTTCTATAATAAACACATTCCTAGACTGTTCCTCTGGTACCACAAGCAGAGACTCTTTTAATTATGTCACTTATTTTGTCCTTATCTGGACAATTTAAGGTGTCACTGAGACATGCTACAGTGGTCCACTCTACACTTTTTGAACATAATCTCTCAATTATTTTTTTTTCAGGTGATATTCTACTACAAAGGCAGATCAGTGAAGACACTAGTTTTTAGTCTTTGGGGCTTTTTCACATTAATTTCCTTGCTTAACTTACATACCCTATAGCAGCTCTGTGATCACAAGGCATGAAACTGTGATCATAATCAATGTTACTGCAAAACAGTCCTCATTTTTCTGAGACACTCTTTTTCTCTCTCTCTTTGTGTGTAGTTCCAGTCCATATAAGCCCATAGTACTTAAGGACTCTGGACTTATATTTAATATATCAATGTATCCAAAATTGCATACACCTGTACAAATTTTTCAGTGTCATTACTGCAAAAGTTTTGATAAACTACAGCACAATTTGCCATACTGTGACTATGGACTATGATAGAAGTTCAAAAATAATCAATCAGGTATCCAAACTCGTAAGATAGACCTAAATTTTTGGGATGTAAATAACAAATAAATACAAATTAAGACTACCCTGCATTCATCCGGCTGTGAGGGTATTCTCAGGCTGGCAGTCTTCATCTTTCCTTATACACTGTAAGGACTAGAAACTTTTTTCTTTTTAATGAAAACACTAAGCTCCAGTGAATTGTATGACTGCAGGAGGCAGGGATTAAGAAAAATATGAAATATCATGAGACATACAATAAAATCCCTGTGATAGAATCACCTTTACTGGCAATACTGAGGTGGGAGGCCAACATTAATTTAACCTTGGAGTGTAATGTAACACAGTTCTACAATGCAGGTCACATCTGTGAGGCAGAACTTAGCTCTCAAGGATACTTAAGTTTTCTTTTATTAAATATTCTTCATAAGTATATTGCAGCTTTGGTCTCTGTGCAGACTTACAAAAACAAATACTCCAATGTATAATGTTGTAGAGTGCTGTATAAGAA
>JAUMJM010000011.1:22680000-22682500 GCA_033558235.1 Neomorphus geoffroyi
ACATAACAGTTCAATTTTTTATTAATGATACAGTATCATATTCTTTCCTGTCTCTTAGTACACCTACTCAGCAGTACCAAGAAAACTTTCATGAAATGAAAGTAAAGCTTTTGCAGACATCCAACCTAGAAAACTTCAGCGTTTTGATCTTTCTTTTGCTTTCCCAAGGCAAACTACCAATGGATAGGGAATTGTTCATAGAAAACAAATACTGGAATAAAATGTCCCATTTAACAGTTATTTTTTAAATCTTTCTCTTCTCATTTTAAAATAATACAGTATGCTGAGCTTAATGTGCTACAACCTTCTTCCGTTCAGAAAAAACGTCTCCCTCACTCTCATCATTCTTGTGTTGTAATTAATAGTTAACCAAGAAAGCTAACATCAAAATCTTGAAGAAAGTATCTCTGCTCAATTAGAGCAACTCACAGTCTTGAAAAAAATTTCTTAAGTGGAAGAAAATTCAAGAGGCAATAACCAAAACCCCCAGATATTTCTGTATATTTGGCAAAATAAAATTCTGTCTCGGTTCAGAAGTGTGACTTACATAAAATAAAACTGACAACATTTGTTAAACATTTGTAATAATACCAAATGTGCTCAAAAATACATGCTATAGCTTGATATATTTTAAACAGACCAATTTAACAAGAAACAAATTTCTAACATACTTAATTCAAATAAACACTCTCTAACTCTGAGGCTAGTTCACTTTGCGACATTTCAGATGAGCACCTATGCTAAGTTATGTATTTTATGCAGGTAATGTGTGTAGAATAGCAGTTCAAATATTTACATATACAAAATATAGGTGAAAAGGTCTGTAGGAATCTATTTGTGTACATTTTCTCTCCTAGGACTTTAATGTGAGCAGCAAGGGTTAAGATTTGAGTAAACATATAAGGCTAAATTCTGCTCTGCATCCGTTCAACTTTATTGACTTCAGAGGAGTTTCATGGGGATATAACAGCAAGATTTGAGATGCCAGGTGCATAAGGTAATGTCGATAACCCTGTGTAATATCTAGTTAGTATTACATTTATAAAACTGCCTTTGTTTATTTCAGTTAGGGTTTATTGCCACCGCATACATAGAGAGTTTGGGGCTGAAACAGCAGCCAAAATGCTTAGGGGGTTGATTTTTTTTTTTGTTTTCTCTCGGTGCTTAGCCAGTTGGGCTGAATCTTATTTTGGCTGTTTATGTGTTTTGGTTTGAGAACGTGGGAATTCTTCTCTAATGTAATAAGTACTATACAGGGCTTTTTTTGCAGAAATTAACACCATTGTATTTCCTTTTATAACTTGATGAAAAGAGCTAACCAAAACCATAGATGTGAGATGTTTACTTATGTGATAATGCTTCACCAAATAAAGAAAAAAACACCCTTGTTTACAGCAAAATGCAGTATTATCCAGCCAGGCCATTAAGGTAATGATACAAAGAAGTGAAATACATGTACTGTGCTCCCTTCCATTTAATGTATTAATGCTGTCACCATTATCAGGATGAAGCAATTTCAATGCAGTCAGAAGGTGGCTCTAGTGCTTTAATTTTGCTACTTTGCCTACCATAAGATCCAAGGAGCAGAAATTACTTTTGTGCTACACTTTTTTTTCAATTTAACTGATGTTCCGACTGGAACACAACATTTGATTTTATATATTAAGCAACTTCACACTCACAGAGATGCGCATACTCACAAATTTTCTGCTTTTTAAGGTTCAACTTACTAGATGACAAAGAACAACAACAAACCAAATCAAAACAAAACCCAAAATATTAAAGTTACGGCTGACTGCTCTAAAACTCTTGCCAATAACACGCCGAGATGTACGTAATGCCTTCCACTATGATACCATAAAGAAATCAGAACTTCCTTCCTTTACTCTGGCAAATCAACCTCTGTTATGTCTGCAGTGGCCTCACAGAGTTGCTGGGTGTTGGGACAATTCTTTTGGGATGGAAGTCCCTTCAGGTGTATAAAGGCAGATTAGTCAGCCTTTATGTAGATGAAACCCAGAGGGAATGTGTGGAGGGGAGATGGCTGTGCCTGGCCAGATTAGAGATGTGCTCTTCGCTTCCCTTTCTGGCACGGTGGTTGTGCCTCCTTCTAATGGGTCACAGCTACTAAATGTACATCAGCACAGGCTCTCCCAGCTGGGTTCTCTCTGTTACTGCTTGCTGGTCCTCTCCAGCCTGGCCCGTGTTCTGGTTTTGTGTTCCCACTCCTGATCACCTCCTCCAAGTTGGGCTGGAGAGCTTGTCTGCCTGCTCCTAGACAATCCCAGACGTGAGACAAACGTGACGCAACCTCATACACTATAGGAAGTTTTACATGGCTCTCACATTTTTTTCCCTCTTATTATCATTATCTTTCCTGTTCTGAGAGCATCCCCTAAAAGGAGATTTATAAGACCTCATAAACATGTAAGGTGTTGTCCTTGCCTTGACATATTTGCACTCCTCAGAAAATATTCAAAGTTCCACTGGCATTTACATG
>JAUMJM010000011.1:22687500-22710000 GCA_033558235.1 Neomorphus geoffroyi
TACCTCCAACATATAAAGACTCAACACTAGAAGGAGAAGAGCCCAAACGGCTGAAAGGGGAGTAGGACTAAAAGACAAATAGAAAGTGGCTTCAGAGACTGGGCTGGTCATTTGAAAACAGTGGGGTTTATTTGTTGATGTGCAGCTATGGGGAAGGAAGCTAACAGTGCTGAAGCGGGATTTTTGCAGAGAAATCTTGAATGAATAACCCGCTTCCAGATTACTTCTGTCACCCAGAAGAGAGACCCATGTCGAAGGCAGGAAAAGGGAGTGTTTTTCCTTCCCTATTACCTCAGGCACTAGCACACGTTGTCTGTCTGGGACTCATCAGAAGAAAAAAGACAGGTAAATGTGGCTGTACATATGTAAGTAACTAATACATTAAGAGAAATCAGCTCAATTCTGTGTTTAAAAGTAAGAGTTCCAGTGCTTTTGCTGACCACCCCACCCCTTCCTACTGGTGAGCAGAAAGGACAAAAGCAAAAGGAAGGTGAAAGGATAATGTGGAAAGAATAGGATAACTGAAAGGGAGAACAAAGCAGGGGAATAACAACAGAGTGAGAAGGAAACAGAAGAAAAAGATTTTGGGGAGTGTTGGGTTTGAAAGAGGATTGAGAGGATTAAGAGTAAAAAGGAAGAAAATTCTAATATCCTAGAATGTAAGAAAGGAGAGCAAAACAAAATATGAATTATAATTACATGACAATACAGGATTTCCCATATTGGATCATACCATTAGTCCATCAAGTCGTATATCCTGTCCGTAGTAATGGAATGAGGAATTAAAGAAAGATGACATAAAAACAATAATAAAGCATCCAGCCAGCCACAAAAAGGAGAAAATTATTACCCTAGCCCTATGGTAATCTGGTTTTCATTCCAAAGCACAAGACTGGATTGGTGTTAGGAAACGTTACTGATGATTTTAAAATTATATGGGGTTATTTGCTTGGTTTTAAATGAACCTACCCATTTTACTTGGCTAGATGAGCTCCTGTATCTGTGAGAAGTCCTTTGTCTCCGGAGAGCGTAACTGCAGAGGGATCAAGCTGCCTGTATGTTATAGTAGGTACCACAATACAAAAGTTTTTAAATCCATTTTCATATTTCCCTATCTGTTCCTTCTCCAACAGTTACTATTTTCCTTTTTAATGGTTAATCATCAGCTTAAATTTCCTCTTTGGCAAATAACACCCTTGTGCAGTCTACCCGGGTGTTCAGCTTTGCTTTGAGGCTTGCCTGATGGTGATTCCCAGCCTGGGATAGTGTTCTGTAGTTTTCCTTCTGAATAGTCATCTGCAGATAAACACAAAGAATTCAGAATGGGTTAATATGACCTTTCTGAAAATGACATCCCTGCTGGTTCCTGGTGGGAGGTGGAGAAAGAAGACAAAACTTGGGGCCAAGTGTCCCTAGTCAAGATGGAAAGTAGGTGGTTTGAAAGCTGCTTTTCACCATGGTTTAGGAAAGAAAAGTCTACCTGAGAAGTTTGGATATGAATTTGTTACTGATCACAGGAAGGTTATAAAAATATCCAGGCTTGATAAAAGGTTATGTGAGCTGCTCAAAATGGAAAATTATGTTGCCAAGAGAGCAATTACGTCTCAGCCTGAGAATTCACAAAATGTGTTACCAGGCAGGACTATGGCAAATCCACTAACAAGGATGTTCTTCTCTGTGTATTTTTTTCATGTTGTTCCTCTGCTATTGGTCATTAAATAAATGATTTTTCAGGGATACACATATTTTTTTTTTTTACTTTTTTAAACAGTGACATATTGTATTACTACCTAGTCAATTTTATCACACTCTACCTATACCAGAGACAAACACCTCTGCCTTCCTACCACAGCCTTTTCAGTGAGACCATGGAAGAAAGTGTTGGTGTCTTTAGAGTGTAGCTGCGCAAGTGGCCTAACAAATCTTGGAAACTGCAAGCGTAGCTCACACACTCAATTTCGTGAGTGAAAATAAAATGCCAAATCAGAATCAAACGCTTGAGATTTTCACAATGTCCAGAGCAAAACCAAGGGAAAGCATATTTTGAATATATTTTTTTAAAAAACCTCTGAATTCTGAAGCTAACACAGTACTATCAAACTCATTCACATTCAGTTCTCCCAGTCTCTGGCTGTCCCTGATTTGTTTTGATGCATAAGAGCTAGAGCAGCAAACATGTGAGATAGCACTGAATCGGTCTTTATGAAAAAGGCACCTGTTACCTTTTCTTTCACTGTTTTTGGCAGCTGAGGAGAATCTTCTTGTCACAGGCATGGCTTTGTAACATCAGGAAGTATATAGAGTGGAAAAGAAGGAGGGTGTAAGTGGAAGAGTGAGAAAGAGAAGGAAACCAAGTAAGGGAATTATAGTAAATGTCTCTATAATATTTTAGCAAAATATTACGGCTTCTTGAGTGCTCCGTAGCTTTCATTTTGTGAATGGAGAGAGAAAAATAGCACTTATTTATTGTAATTGGCATATTTTTGCCAGAAAATGGAATTTCTACCTTTCCAGTTTTAAATTTGGAGACTCTGCGAACAAACATTTTGAGAACTTGGCCTAAAACTTTATTTTTCAGGCTCAAAACAGCTCAAAATCTTTCAAGATTTATGGGTTTGGGTGCCTTTTAAAATGTAAATTACTTTTTTGCTAATATCAAAATGACAGCCTCAGGAGCTTTTTTGAAAGATGGCATTGCAGCAAATAATGCAGAATCTTCCCACGCCGCACTGTCAGAAGGCCTCGATGCCATCTTACAACACCCTTGTTATTTCTGCCCTAACCCTCCTTCAAGCAGGAGCTGACAATCCTGCTAAATCATGTGGTAGGTTAGTGGTGTGGGAAAATGTCAGCATGTGATTACAATAAATCTCCAAACTCTGTTTCACTTTATGTGACCCATTCAGGATTCAAATTTAGACGCACAATGCGGTGAAGATGGACAAGTGAGGATTACCTGTTCCTGGGTCAGCCTGACATGTGGAACAGGGGTACACTCGAGGGGTGTATATCCCCTCTGGGTTTTCTATTGAGGATGGAGGGGAAAGGGAAGAGAAAATTCAGTTTGTATCTAGGGCCTGAAGGATGTCCACTGGAAGAGGCTGAACTAACTGAGATAAAATGCAGACTGCCTCAAGTGCCTATTTGATCACCAACTCCCATTTGAAAGGCAACCCCAGAAGCTTCTTTTGATAGTGCTAAGACTTGCCATCACCATCTCTTCCTCAAAGAATTTCCACCTTGATGGTCTTCTGATTTCCTGATTTCATCTTATTTCCCACAAATGATAATATAAGCAAATTAAACAAATAGACTTCGAGTTCTCTGCTGGATTATACTGACATTCTTCGTTAAAAGAGGATTTCCTTAGAAAACTTCATCATTAAGACATGAGTGAATCAGCTATGAATTTATACTTAGTTATTGGTAAGAGTTATCAATGTTGCCGTGAAGACTGTTAGGTATTACACAGTTTGAATTTCCACGTATTTTAATTTCAACCAAGCCTTCTCAAGCCTGTTCCCCGTCTCAGGCATTTTAAGCCAAACTGTCCAATCTGCAGAGTCCTAGAAATCTGAAAGTACATGGGGCGGGTCATGGAAGCAGATGTGGTCAAAAGTAAAGCTGTTTTCACATAGCAATAATTAAATACAAGAATTAAGGTTTTGAGCCAACACAGAAATAGCAAGATAAGCACACTGGAAGCCTGGGTAAGATGGACAGGCAGACAGACACAGTCAGAGCAACTGTGTAGGATGTGGGGACCCCCACCTTCCCTGTACGGTGAAACCTCTGTACAGTCAGGAGAGACAGACTGTAGGAATTAGAGGACCATCTAGATGGTGGCGAACACACCAGTCACTGAGCAGCTTCTCAGAAGAGAGGAATGTGCTTCTTGGTGAGACAGAGGTGAAAGAAGCCTTTCCTTATCTCACCCATGTTAAGTCATACTTGCGTTTGTGTTCCTTTGGCTTTTGGAGAATAAAAGGCCTCTCACATACTGTGCCACCTTCCTTTCCAATTTATGTGTATTGCAAATATTTTTTTTAATCCAGTTGCAGGTCTGTTCAGGAAGTGAATAGTGTGTTTTGTTTTTAAATCTAGAAGCTACATGCTATAAAAAATAAAATAAAATACAGCACCACGGGGAGCCCAGCTGCCACATAGAAAGTTGATCTCTCTAAAACCTTCTGGTCTGAAAGAAAAAAATTAGTTCAGACATTTTTATGGGATTTCTCCAGCTAAAGCCCACCTTCAAATCCCACTTAACTTAGTATGTTTACATGTGTCAAATTTTCATTACATAATAAACAAAAACATGTGTACAAATGCGAAGAAACTAAAATCAGATGGCTGGTGGACTGTAGGAAACTGTGATTATTCGATTCCCTGCTGATATCTTTCCAGAATGTCGCGTCCAGCTGCGGATTTTGGCAACTTATAGCCTTTTCACCATACTCAAACAGTTCTTTGTATTTGACAAAGTCGCCTTTTCTGCTGCAACAATAGAGGCTATATATTTTTTACATTGGATAGCTCTAAAAAAACCAACACCATTTCTAAATTTCACTGGATTTCACTGTTAGATGTTAATATTTTTCTGTAGTAACATAGAAGATACTTATCCTTACTGATTTTCCCCCTTAAAGTATTGTCAAATTAATCAATATCATAATTATACTGATTCCTTTTCCACATACTATTAATTAAAATAATTAAAACCATACATGACATTACTGTGAGACATAAACCTCACCAGCTACAGAGGATGAAGGACACGCAAATGGCCAAGTGATGCATGAAAGTAACACACAGCTCCTGGCCCTCAAAGACAAATGGAGAATCAGCAGGCAGGGGCTGCTTAAATGGGGGAAGAGGAAAGAGGTGGGATAGAGGCGTGGAGAGAGAAGGGCTTTGGGGATCAAACTGTTGCAGAAATGACTAACCTCATCCTCCAGCTAAGTAAACCAGTTCCGAACTGGCAGAGTACCGAAAGTTAAAGGAGTCACAAGACTAGTCTCGAGCATTAATTACTCTTATTAATGTGGGTCACTGGATGACATCTTGTCTGACATATGTGAAAGCAGCAAATCTCAAAAGCCTAAAAATTCACCCAGTCAGTACAAATACTACAGAAAGGAAAAAACTAAGATGCTATCAGATGGTCTTACTTCAAATGCCTTTGTGGTAGGATCCTTTTCTGAAAGAGTCAATTTCAGCATCCCAGTGTATTTTTGAGAATTTAGTACAAAACGTGGGGAAGGTTAACAGCATCAAAGTAATTCTGTGACTCACAACACCTTCCGTCAGACTTCATATACAGTAACAGGTGCTGCTGTGGAATATGCTTGTTCTGCAGCTAAAAAGAGATTCAGGTAAGAAGAGTTCTTTACAAAGTGTTTTAACCTTTAAGATGCTCTGGAAATATTGGGAAGATTCTTTTGCCTCTGTTCTATGAAATACAGATCAGAGACTTGGCTCACATGGTTGCCCTGCAGTCAGGAAGTTAGTGTCTACTCCCAGTTCTGTCCACGTCTTGACCTCTTGGAAACTTCAAAGACAGTAAGAATTCAAAATAATTTTTTCCATAATTTTTATCTGCAACAAACACTGCCCAGTTCTGAGGGTGCCTGTTTGCAATAGGTTGACACAAACATAAAGCAACAGCAATGATTCATCTCAAGCAAGTGGTAACAGAGTAAAACTTTCCTTGCAGCACTTCTTTCCCCTGTCTAAAACCATCAATGTGCTGCCAAAATTATCACAGTACCCAGTGTATGAGATCTTGATGAGTAGACTGTGATGAGGCAAAACAGTCAGAGATTTGGCTAAAAAAGGAAACATGTTCTAGAACTCCTTGACCATCTCATGAAGACTCTGGGTAATGGATAGCTGGCAGAGCTGCTTTAACAGGACTGTCACAATATCTCTGACAAAATCTTTGTCAAAAGGATATTAACAAAACTAAACAGTCATTGGCAAAATTGACAACTGTGTCATGGATTAGAAACCAAAAGCTAGAAACAGCAAAAATAATGTATTAAATTTCATCATCACAGGTACCGAAAGTTTAGGTATCTCAGATTCCCTAATTGGGCAAATGGTGCTGATAGTCTCAGCAGCAGTATAAAAACAGGGGAGAATATCAATGCAATCAAACAACAGTTATCAATTTATCACTCCAGATATGCCCCATATTGAGACAAACGTGCACACATTTTTAGGGTAAACAGACATAAGGTACACATAGGGTACACAGAGCCCACTTGCCAGCCTATGCCTGCAGGAATAACAAAGCCATTTCATTTGCATGTAGAGATTTCATTCAGTTTTTGTAAACAAAATTGTACTGAAAACCACCATGGGATACAAAGAGTTCTCAGGGCCTCCGGAAAGAAAGATTTCCACAGGTCATCTGTAAAGAATCTTGTTTTCCTGGAATGAAATACTGCTATTTTACAATACCTAATGAAAAAAATTAAGCTCTGTTGCAAAATCTTCTCACATAAGGGGAAGGACCTTATAGTTCTTCAAGTTCTTTAAGGGTTTGATCCTACATGCAGCTGAACGCAGTGGGTTGTGAAGGTGCTTAGTGCGAGGCAGGAGTAAGCCTCTAACCCTTTAATTGTTAATAAAGACATTTTATGCAGGACTACACTACATCCATAAATTGTTCCAGCAAGAAAATCTAGCAGCTTCTCAGGGAGAAAATACCGTGCAATTGCAAGGGCCTCAACAGCTTTGAGGCAGGGAGAGTCCTTCACAAAACGAACTGTTCAGGAGCAAATCCCATCACCTCTCCACCTCCCCCTCATCATTGCCTTACACTCACCAGCAACAATCAATTGGCCCCCAGCTGGCAGGCACAGTATTTTTTCTATTTAACAGCCTCCAGGGTGGTCTTTTTCACTAATCCCCCAGGCCGCACAGCAGTCCTGGAGCTGAAGTAGCTTCTGCAGTCACCTGTTGGGAGGTACATAAAATGGAGCAGCAGTGCTTGTTGGCGATGGGGCCAACAAGCCTTTACGTGTTTGCTTCATAGCCCGCCCCCAAGCACCCTTTTACACCTCATACCTGTCATGCATTTGTTGCTTAATCTTTTGAAGATTAGAATGAGATTTAAAGGATGAATTAGGACACTGAATATAATATTTAGCTATAGTATTTCTTTACTATTAGGTTCCTAAGTATGTTAACCAATTGTTAAAAACTGCCACTGAGGATTCTCCCTGGTTAAGATGTCCTTTTCCTGTGGTCCAACTGAGCTGCTGCCCGAGCTACCCAAAGCAAATGTAAGTTTTCAGCACTCTAGCTGAAGGACGGGGGGGGAAGCTTTTGAAGACACAGGAAAGTGTTTCTTTTTGTGATTCCATTCATCTTTAGTTCTTCTACTGAGAACTTCTGATCATTGTTGCTAAATGCCATATGTGCACAGTATGTATTTCTAACACTCCTTTTTCCTTGGATATATATTTATGGGCATTTGTTCCCATGTTATTTTTAGATACCAGGGCAGCTTACATCTTCTGTAATGTTTGGATGTACTACCAATCCTCCACTGAGACACAGAGGAAATGTCCTGAGCTTGAAAATCTGCTTTTCTATCTCAAGCCTTACAGAAGGGAAGCAAGGAGAAAGACAACTAAACACTATTTTAACTCTAGATTTTTCTGGTACAAATCAAAGTGGAAAATGAAGACAATACACAACACAACTAATTTTTTAAATGAACCCATTTGAAATATCCCAATATACCATGAAAAACATGAGTTCATGAATACTTCCAGTGAACCCTGATGTGTAGTGCCAAACAAGATGTCTCAGCATGTAGAAGCAGTAACAGTAATGGCAATCCACACAGCCTAATTTCCTCTGCTGCTCAGAGTAGATACTGCTACATTTCTCCGTGACCACTGCTTGTCATACCTGAATCAACTCATTTAGCTGCAGAGATGGCATATCCCAAGGTAGCAGTTTGCATATTACTAAATATGAGGGTGGATGGAGGACATTGCCAGCCAAGGAGTTATTTGGTGCTGTTAATGTATACAGTTGATTTACTACCACTTGTCTTAGGCAGTTGGTGTGATCGATATGGTGTGAGCTACGTATGTGTAACATGTCAAGCTTCTACATTTTCCTGTGAAATACAGTAAAACTTTACTGCAATCCTTAGAACAAGGATTGCTCCTGTGTTTGGGAGCTGTAAGCCCCAGGAGCCTGCCAACATGCTGCTTTCCTGCGCAAACAAAAGATGAGTTTCCTGTGGACAGGGAAATCTCCTTCATCTCCTTCAGACCTGGCAAGGCAGGAGTCAGCTCGTTGTCCACAGAGGGGTTCCCTTTGGCAGCAAAGCAATGTGTAACTTCTCCTTCCGTGTAAGTGCTCACTTTATGGGACTTGAGAAAAGGCACAAAACTGACCCTTACATCCTGGATATATTCAGCAGGCCAGCTTCTCACTGAGTAACTTCCGCGCTACCTGGCATTAGCATCTATCAGGTTCAGTGGTAGCTCAGAGACACACTGTCCCCAAGCAGAATTCCCATTGATTCTTCACCCGCGGATCTGAAAACAGTGGGCTATATTCTCAGCTATTTAAGCCAATATAGCTCAGTTACTTCATAGCACTTTAGACGTGCTATGTTCCTGGCCCATTTTTTCAGCTTTGTGCTCTAATCACTTGTGTAAGCAGTGTCAGAATTTGGTCCTAGGAACAAATAATATCTTTTGAAAATAGATTCCTGGAAGATGAGGTAGAAATGTTTGATGCTGGGAAACCTTACAAAAGGATTTAAGTTAGCTAAGCTGATTGGAAGGAAAACCGGTTAAAATCCTGATAGTAACATGAATGCATAAAACAGAGCATTCCTAAAATAAAATTAAAATAGGTCAGAAGTTTTCAAATTAATACTTTCATTCATTCTGTCTGCCGGAATATATTTTGTGGAATCACTCATTCTAATGCCCTTAATTCATTCCATTTAAGAACAAAATATTACATAAATTATTATCAAAGTTTTCTTGTACTGTTTATCATATTTTTAACAACTTAAGAACTATTACCAAATATATACACCACGCGCATTAAAATGTGCAGAGACCACAGAACATTTAGATTAATACTAATGAGATAATCCACCTGCCTATTTCACTGCACAACAGCTGCACAGGTTTAAAAGAGTTCAATTAAACTTTATTCAGTGCATAGATAATTGATCCAATGTGGAAAATGATGTCACTGGTAGGTTAAAAAATATATTTTACCTTTTAAAATAAAATTTCTTCATTAAAAAAACTGGAGTTATAAACTTGACACATAAATCATTCTGGAAACATAGTTTTATGGAGCAACAAAAAGAAGAAAAATGAAATAAAATTGCAGCAGAACAACATGCAGATCCTCATTATTTCATTTCCTCTCCAAAAGGGGCAATAGAAATCTAAATGAGACATTGCTGTTGCTCTCCTTCCCTATGGGAAGTTCAATTACTCTTTGGTATTTCACTGGATTTGTTTTTATCTTTTCTGACAGCTTCCATTTTCTTAAAGGTTTTGTCTCCCTGCCCTCCACAGCAATGAAATACCACAATTTTCCTGTTTTAATTGCTAACTTTAGATGGCACCAAACTTGTGTAAGATGTCTTTTCAATAAATAGGGAGGAATTAATCTTTAAAGATCTGTCCTGCCCGCCATCTGCCTGGGGCATTTTAACGGTTGCACCAGGAGCGGTGGGTGGACCAGAAGGGCAAGTCTCAGGCCTCCAATCCAGGCTACTGAAGACAAAAGCACAGATTCTTGCCAAGTTTGTATCCCTCCGTATTTACAGTAGTACACTGAAAAATGCGTTGTTTAATTTCTTGATAGAATGTAACACTCTTTCTGACACTGCTAGTGGCAGTCACTAATCTGTTCCACGCACTTCATGCCAAGGCGATACAGGCAGTGTTACAGAGAAAGAAGGACAAAACCTAATAATCATCTATCCACAACACAATTAATACAGTTCCCATCTCTGTAACATTTTGGTGGCTATCCAGATTTGGCATTGAAATAGCAACTTATATCTAAAAGTGTCAAAGCGATTTGCTTTGACAGGGCCTTCTACAGAGAGAAACTGAGGAAAAGTCACTTTAACCTGTATATGCTATCAATAACCAATTTCTCTGTTGCAAATGGAATTTTAAACAAATTTCTTCTCACCCAGTATTCCTTAGCATGTAGTATGTTTACCAATGTGATGCAGCTACTTTCTCCCTGTTTGATTCAGGGCTCTGTATCCTTCTGAATGTGTGTGGGCTGACCTGGAGATGCACTTGCTAGATACACTTAAAACACCTGAAGTGCTTTCCAGCCAAGCCAGATGTCCATGGTCCCCAGTCCTGCCAGAGGTAGGATATTCTACAGTGTTACTGGAACACCTCAAAGTGATGGGGACTTTGGACCCAGTTCCTTGAGTCTCTTCATCTCATTCGAAGTTAGAAATAAATTTTATCAAACTTCACTAACTACGGGACCGTGGTACACTTTAATTGTTGGGGTATGATATGTTACAGTAGATGTGTATCTGTAGAACTTACTATTCATCTGATTCTAAACAGGTAAAACAGTCCTTAGACAAGTAGTCCTACTAAAACTGGGTATTTCCCTTATCTATGTACAGCTATGGGCATGTTTCTGGCAAGCGCAATAGGGTAGAGAATAATGTCAATAGTATGCCTATACCATGTGCAGGTGTGAATATACATTTAGAGTAAATCGCACTCTATAGACTTTATGTAGACCTCACTGACATTCCTTGTCTTATCTAAGATTTTTGATTGTTGCTTCACAAAACTTAGTGTAAATAAAGTTATTATAGATATATTTCAGACAGACACATAGACACATATTAATATACATACACATGGTACAGTTCATTATTCTTGGCTGTGAGGGCTTATGACTATTGACACTGTCAATTTTTATCTCATTACTCATCACTGCTTACTCTGAGTGCTAATAGTATATTTCCACGGAGTTTGTGTGTGCTGCAATGTAAATTCTGACATTGCTAGTGTCAGTCACTAATCTACCTCATTCGGTTCATGTCAAGATGATACATCACAATGCTCAACAACTGTCATCCCTGCTTTAAATAGATCTACATTTTTCTCAACTTTACAATTAAATATACATACATATATATATGTATCTTTGGCTCCACATTGGCTTCTGCTTTTAGAATATGACCATGAAAGTCATCCTAAATACTTTCCAAAACAGTTGCTAGATGGAGGGGTTTTGTTGGTTTGGTTTTTTACAAAATGCTTTAGAAAACTAAAAGCAAACACTGGAAAAATCCAGGCATGTTTAAATTTTTGTATAGATTAAGATTTATTTTCCCCTGAACATAAAAAACTGATTTTCTTTCACTGAGTTGTGATGTCTGCGTTCTTACTGGTACTGGTTTATAACATTTCCGAACTGATAGTTAAAAAAGATTGGTCTAAAATTGCTTACAAATAAGACAGATTAGATTGAGTTTTAATTAAGCAGTGTCACCATGGTTTTCAGCATAATTGTAAAGGAAAACTTAAGCTTGTTGCCGTTTATCTTCTCCCTTTACTGGAGTTACTCCTTAGCGTCACCATTGCAGTGCTTTAGTTCACGTTGTTCCCTACAGAAAGCCCAGACTATGTTTATACTTTCTTCTGCTTCACAATTATGCATTTTTGTCATAGATATCCTGATGATATAACCTGTTCTTCCCTTACACAGGCTTATTGTTCCACTTCTCTGCTTAAATACATGCCTGCTTATATCTCTACCCTGGTCTGGCCCGCGGGAGTAGAGCCTGGTGTTTGGGGCAGTGGGGTGCACGTGGTTGTTGTAACTGATGTTGTTAGTCGGAGGCTCTGCTGCTGCACCTGGGCCCCTGTGGCAAGGCTTCGCTGGCTGAGTGCTCCTCTGATGGCCAGGACTGAGGAATGGGGTCAGCTAAGGGACCCCAAGGACAGCACTTGTGCCTCTGCCTGTCTGCTTTGGCCCAGCAGTGATGCTGCCTTGTGTTTGGATCAACGGGGAGAAAGAACTGGCACGGGGCTACTGGGCCTTCCTTTGTACTGACGGGCGTTGAGGAACGGTGAAAAGTGAAAAACCATAGCGGAGGCTAGCAAGAACAGATAACTGCTGAACCTATAACCCATGGACGTTATACACTTGTACATATAGATATACAGATAGATGGAGATAGAGATTAGATATAGATAGATATAGATGATAGATATAGATATAGATATAGAGATATATAGATAGATAGATATAGATATAGATATAGATATAGATATAGATATAGGTGTAGATGTAGATGTAGATAGATACACATACGTATACATATACACACATATACATCATCTACATCTACATCTACATCTACATCTACCTTTCTGATGATCCTGAGTTACCAGCCAAGCTATCTGCACAAAATTATTCTCCGATAAACTTAATAACATCTATTATCCTTTGCAAATCTAAAAGGCAAGTTGTTGTAAAACAAAAAAATGGGAAAAATATATATTTAAATAATTTTTTTTAACAAATATGTGCAAATACGATAAAATATCTCCCTCTTTCTTTTTTTCTTTTTAATTTCTCCCATTCAAGTTGAATTGGTCTTTAGTCCTCAGCAGGAATAGAACCTTGAATGTTTTAAAGAAGTGAGATCTTGAAATAGTATAAAAAATGGCTAATTTTATATTGTAGCATAATATAACTACTATGTCTCATTTTAAACAGCAGAAGGAGTTGCATTGATCTATACACAAACAGACTTAAGCACAGGAAAATCTGTGGTTCATATTAGATGGATATGGTTGAATCTATTCCAATTATTTTATTGATTATGTGCATTTTTTCTCCAATTTATGAACTTACACATGTATGAAAACTTCAAAGAAATACATTCAATGCCTAGCAGGATTTTCAAAATAACCTAACCTTTGCAAATCCCGTTGGGAGCCTATGTACATTTTTAAATGCCTAAATATCCTTTAAAACCTTGTCCTCTGCAACCACAATTTTGTCCTCATATAAGAATGTGTAACATGGAGTTTGAATCTTCCTCCAAATTTGTGTAGCGTTCTGACATTACATGCTTAATAAAAGAAACAGAAGGAGGAAAGGGAAGACCTGGTTTTTTTCATTCTGATTTATAAAAGAATGTATTAAAACATGCGTGTTATCTGTGCTAAGTAAGCATAACAAAAGTAACACGTTGATCTTTCTTTTTCCTCATTTTGTATAAATGAAAATCCATAATTATAAGAAAGAATGTTGGTGATTTAGTCCATTGAGCTAAGAAGTAAATGCTCCTTTAACAATGGACTAAGCAATATCATAAATGGAGTTTTAGGGAGGGCAGTATGTGTTCTAGTCAGCAGAAGAAATCCAAAATACGTTTGATTATATCAATGGGCTTAAATCCACTAGATCACTAAAAATTGCCTGGTTTTACAAGATGTAAGTCAGAACAGGATTTAACCCATAAAGCTAATGTAACTATGGATGAGCATACACACACAAACAATAATCAGGAAATCAAGAAGTCATACTTCCTGTGGCGAACATAACTCATCTAGATTGCAGAGATGTAGATTATATGAATGATTAAAATGTAGCCGTAATAGGAAAAACTACCTATGTACATGGAGGTCAAATTTTAATTCCTGTGGGAACTGTAACTTTGAATTTTCTGAGATATGTATTTCAATTTTCAGACATAATGTTGATTTTCATGTAGAACATAATTTAGTTTTTGGAATCACTTGTACCGTCCCTATACTGCTCAGTTCACCTCTCAGTAAGGTATGCTTTTGAAGTAACAGTGTTTAATATGATAGCTCTGGCATAACTCTGATTAATTGAGCTGCTGCCTAGGAGTTATACACACACCACTTGATACCTAGAAATCCAGTCTGCTTTGAGTTCGGACTAGATCATCACTATTCATTCCTCTCATGCGCAAACAAACCTAATGACAGTGTTATAGATTCAAGAAAGGTTTCAAATGAAAATGTGGTAGATTGCACAGCGAAGATGTACATATATCCTTTATTTAGGGTGACAAAAACTTAAACATATCTTTCAGTACTGTCTTACACAAACACAGTACATCACTAGCCTGGACACCGAGTTATTTAAAGCTATTATTTAGTACCATAATAAGTAGCAATTTAAATACAAGGTAAAATCATTACATTGTCTTGTTTACTACTGATGTTAATGTCAAGCTGACGTGTAACGTTCCAAAAAAAGGCAGCCTATGATTTGTTATCATTAAACTGTCAGTTCTGTCATGTGTTAGGCATAAATTCATACTATACTTCTTTCAGCATATCGTTTTATTCTCTATCAGTCAAAAACTGAAGTGTTTTAATTGTGTCTCTGCTATTTTTCTATTAACTGTTTCGTGCATTTTTTCTCTGGCCTTTTAATTGCAGTTTAATAGTGGTCATTAACACATTAAGGGGTGTTAGAAGAACATTTGAAGTCCTCTTGACTTCTACCAAAGTTGACACTTCAATGCTAGAGTAATTTCAGCTATTCATTTATTTAATAGTGACCTATGCAAATGTGGAACCATGTCATTTTACAAATTGACTGTAATAATTAACTAGAAAGGCAGAGTAAAATGAAACAGGTTATAATTAGAATAAAACTGCTACAGTATTACGTCAGCTAGAATAAAATAATCTCAAATGATTAAATTGGTTTCAATTATTAAGAATCAGTTTAATGTACCCACTGTTCTGATTTTTTACATTTCTCTTTTTTGTGTGCATTAGATGTCACCTCATACAATTTATGCATTTTATTCATCTTGGTAAAACAGGCATTACAAAAGTTTAATTAAGTAGTAAAAGACTTCATATTATTCCGTTGAATTCTAAATTAGTTGCAGAAAGAAATGATAGTGCATAGTACATACCATTCATACACATTTCAATTAGATGCATCTATTGTTAGCTAATATTTCTCTACTCCAGTGTATAGATAGAGGTACCGATACGGAGGAATATGTAGGTATATACACAGAAATAATGGTGCTGCCTTCCACAGTATGTTTTCTACTCACACGAACAATACAACTTTCAACTATATTATTTAGATACTTATCTTCAGTGTACTCATGTCAGGGTTCATGATAAATATGGAATTGTAAAATTACATTTTCCTTTAATAATCTCACCTTGATTATTCAGTTGTTCTTTTTGCAGATCGTGTATGTTTAGATGAATACATAGATAGATAGATACAAGTATGATCGTAGGTACACAACAAGCCTATATGAGATAGACATTTTGATAATGGCAACATTTGTGAAGTCATATGTTGAAGATGAAAACAAAACATCATTTTGATTGCGCTTCATGACATAGAGGTACATTGACAAGTCTCTTTGACTGTACCTGCTATCTGCTTGTCATTTGTAAACTCAGCTTTGAGCCTGCCATGAATTAATGCTATACAAATGGACAGCGGGGTGGCCAGCTTCTCCTTTAAAGCTGTAATATTTAAGATGCATTGAGTTTCTTCTTTCTACTTGTACAGTTTAAAATTGTTAATTAAAATTCAACCTTTATTATTTGAACAAATCTTACTGTATTGCTTGCTGGACTGGTCAAACACGTTCAAGAATTATGCCTTTAATTTTTAACATTTTGTTTCAGTCTATAGAAGCTTACTTGTTTGTTTCCAGATGATGTCTCTGGAAAGGAAAATAACCTCAACAAATACTCAAACAAGAGGAAGTGCTGTCTCAACAGCCAACAGATATTAACCCACATAGTTTTTGTACTTTCTCCTGTCCACACAAGCAGACCCCTAGGGAGACAGGAAAAGTAATTGAACAGTAGTTCATGCAAAGACTGGAGAAAAAGTGTCTCCAATGATGGAAATGCATGGAAATAAAGTAAACGTGGCCATGGTATTGCGGTGCCTTTACCAAAAGAGACGAGTAATTTGCCAGTGTTTGAGCTCCGTGTTCATCCTCACCAGTGACATTCTAGTAGTGCATGAAGTATGTGCAATTGCTGGTGCAGACAAACCATAAGCGTGAATATATTATTACAATTTTAGTGTGACAGAAATGTAACATGGCCTGTAGTCCTTGCAAAAATCCAGTCCTGCCTTGTTCTTATCCTCATCCACTGTGATTTCTGTGTGGATCCTTCAGAAAAACCCCATTCTGCAGTGAGGCTACAATCTCTGATGCTAGGATATGTACCTATGTATCAGGCTGTAGGATCATTGGCGTATATTTTAAAATATATTTTTCATTGCTCCTCTGATGTAATGAATTCCAGTAGGGGTATTTCTGTTAGTAACTGGGTACTTGCATGCTGTATTCTTTATGGTTTTGACAGGACTTTTACAGTCTCCCTTAAGCAGTGGTAAACTGATCTCAGGAGCATTTTCTGTGCAAGTCTCTGTAGTGATGGATTTTTTTGAAAAGCATTCTGGTTTGCAAAACATTTGGTGATCATGAGATTCAGATGAGATCAGAAAAACAGTTTTTGGTAGGAACAAACCTTACTGTAAGCTTGATGTTGGTTTCAGAAGAGCAAAGTTAAAGGAACAAAACACTCTTGGCAACCTACACCTCCCACAGATTTTGTTACAAAACCAGTTGTGTTCTGTGGTATCCCAAGAGCACTGTAAGCCCTGAATTTCAAGGCAGTTGGTCTCTGCCCCAGCTCTCCAGGAAGGGGTGCTGGGAAGTTGGGAACATTTGTTCAACGCCTACCAAACAAGCTGTTGAAAATTCTAAAGACTTTAGCTTCCATATTTTTCATGAGGCTAGGTGTCAACACAAGGGAGTGAGTTTTCCAGCTTTTGAAGGAGCTTTCTGACCTATGTGTCGCACACTTACCTTTCTTAGGGGTCTTATGAACTTGCTAAGATCACTTCTATGTATTCCAAATGGAATTAGACTTCTTTTTATTGTATTGTGATTAACATTGTGCACTTGTAGTAATGTAATTATTATTAATTACATTTTCTAAAGGTAATTAAATTTCCTTGTGTAGAACAAAGACAATCAGTACATTGCAATTAACTGTATTTCCTCCAAAATAATACCTGATATGGCAGACTATGGTAACTCTGTGCAAATAACCTGTTCCTGCATGTCTTACAGCTGTTAAATATGGATAATTTACAGAAATAGTTACTTTATCCTAGAGCAACTACTTTGCAGATCTTTGTGATACTTTTACTGGAAGTGTTTTTTGAACACTTCCTGCCACATTTCAGCAAAAGTCAGAGTCAAAAAATGGCACGTGTAGAAATTTGAAAAATGCATCTCAACTTCTCAAAGAAATAGAGGAAAAGAAATATTAAAGTGTGTAATCGATACAATAATGTACATAGACATCTGCAAGAAAAAGTTCTAATGGGAACTTGGCAGACTTCGCATAAAAGCGTGGGGAAGAACTGACTATCGTGTGACTGATGTGCAGCAGGGATGTCCAGTGGGTCTAACAGGAAGCTGACGAGCAGAGTGACTGAGTGACATTGCTGTTGAACCTTTGACAAATTATAAGATTCCTTTCAGTCTCCAGTCTATGAAATACCTGCAACCCATGCCTCATCCAAAAAGAAGCATGAAACAAGCCTTTTGTCAGTCTGTCAGGATTCATCTCGCTCAACTTTAGTCAACTAAAAATTTGGCATATGGTCTAAACTTCCCTAAGCTGCTTTTAGAGAATCATTGATTAATTTATGTTGGAAGGAATTTCTGGAGGTCCTGTCCTGCTGCTCACTGACTGCAGAGAATGAAAGGCAGCTACGCTGAGCCATAACATCTAGCTTAGCTTTTAGGCAGCTATAGGGCTTTATAAGTTAATGACGGGATTTAGTTTACATAACCTAGCCTCCTCTGAATGACTTAGTTTTAGTTCAACTCTACTATTTCCAACATTCAGCCATAGCATGAACTAAAGAGTCTACTTATCCTGTTAGCTACCATAAAATTTACCCAGTTCCTGATTTATCACATCTATAGCAGAAGAAAGAGGAATATAAAATTAAACACACAAGTTGGCTTAGCAAATGCGTCTCACGGCATCTGTATGATCTTGGCTGAACAAGATCTGCATGTGTTGAAGGGAAAGAAATCAAAACAAAACTCTCTGAGACCAGTTCGTTCCTTTTCTTTCTCTAATTAGTTTAAGGGAGAGAAAGACAGAGACAAATGTAAAATATGAAAATCTCCAGTCAGGAGAAGAGAAGTAACAAAACAAGGTTCCCCGTTAAACAATACCACTGTTGCAGCTCACTTTTCAGGGCATTAGCAATCTTCAGCTCATTCCATGTGAGCCCACGAGTTCTAGATTTCACTCTGACAGAACATTGTCATCCCCTTGTCCCACAAACCTTTACTGCTTCTTCCTCTAGCAAAGTGCCTTCTTGGGAAATAACCACCTCATTAAACAAAACTGAACTCTCTACTCACAAAAGTTCTTATTCTATTCAACTGCATAAGCAAAAAGGATGGGGGAAGAAAAACTCACTTATAAAACAGGAAATGGGAAAAAGAATAATCTAGAAACTTTCTTTATCCCATGATGACCCAAACACCTCTTCCTACACTAGTTGCAATGCTTTACTGTCAGAAATTAATCAATCTTTCCTTGCTTTGTCAATTTTTTTCAGCATCTCTGGGGAGATCTTCCAATTTTACCTATCCAGCAACCATTGTTTTGAATTCTTTGAGCAAGACGCGTTCGTTGATCTGTCATACCTACGTGCCTTTTCACACCCTTTCACAACCAACGATAAAGCTAAAAAATCCCTAAACCTGTTCTCCTTTTTCAAAAGCCTTATTACACTCACCTTTAACAGTTACAATGTATTCCCTAAAAGAGATGTCTATGGGCAAAGTCACCAATTTCAGATTCTTGCTAGACTAAGAGGTGGACTTCTGGAGTTGTGGAGAGTTCCCAGCTGGGTTATGAGAAGAGGTATCTACTGACTAAGGGAAAACACATGGGGCATGAGACCGGACCATCTCCACTTTCCTCCATTCTGTTGATCTTATAGTAGGGTAGAAGTTGTGCACCTGCAAAGAGAGATTTGTTGTTGAATGAAAAGGTTCATATAAAGACAACTTGGGCTGGAATGGGTGACCTTTCATGAGCAGTGGTGGCATGCTTAGATCTGCAGAAGAATGGTGGCATGACAGGAGCCCATTTATGAAGATGGAGGAATTTTCTCCTGGCAAACATTACTCTCATTGTGGATTTTTTTTTTTTCTGTGAGAACCTGGCTGTTATATAAAACAATTTTTTCTTCAGAAACAGCAATAACATCAATGACAGGTAGCATCATAGATTTTGTCCCTCTGGTATAAGTTTGGTTGATGAAGTGGAAAAAGTTTGTAGCTACAGTACTGATTGTGGCTACTAGCTTTTTCCTTTTCTATTTCCCATTTCTCAACTTCATACGATACTGACATTAAGCTTTGTCACTGACAGCTTGCCTATTTCAGTGAGATTCACACAAAGATAACGTGTGAAAAAAATGAAATGAGAAGGTTCTGTTTGTAGATTGTTGTAAGGCAGGAAAATAAAATATGTGCTGAATGTGACTAGGCAGAACTTTAGAAACAAGTATCCTATTACTTCTTTCCCTTTTGCTAAAGGCATATTTGACTTAGCTGTCAATAGCACTTGCAACAGTGAAACAGAAAGGATATATGTACTCAAATTGCTAAACTTTGACAACTGGCTCAAAAGATAGGTACACATTAGGATATTAATGTGTTTTTTCTGGCAATGAATATAAAGCAAAACTGATTATCACAGTGGTGAAGAATGATAGAAGTATCCAAAATTCAAACTTGTTTCCAAATTTTATAACTATTTTTATTAGAGTTTAGCACCCAGCTATGGATGTAAACATCCACAGACTCAGTCGGATATCCAGTATGACTCCAGATGTGCCCATCTGTCTTTATCATCTTCTATATTTCTATCTTCCAGTCTCCTTGATTCTTTTTCTTGATTTGCACACAGTATTAGTCTGCCATTTAACTTTAATTTTTTAAGCTAACTAGAAAGAAAGGGCTGAACAAATATTGGAAACATTTTCTTTGAGTATCCATTTGAATTAAACAGCCAGGTAACATTTGACCATGTTTGTGACCCTTTCATATTTGCTTTTCATGAATTTTCAAGTGTTTGATCTCAGTTAGGGAATGGATTAGCAAAAAGCAAATTTGTAATTCAAATGCTGGAAACTCTACCAGCACCAATTTAGAATTGTATATTCAGATATTATATTTGAAATTTGAAATTCACATTGATTTGATTAATGAAGTGACTTGCAGCCAGCTCATGTGTCTCTGAATGCCTGTTATTTCACCTGGGGAGGAAAGCAATAAGGTCTTTTCGGCAATCTTCTCACCTAAATATAATCCTGTTTTTTTTCAATATCGTTTGTGTCCTGGTGAGATTTAGTGCAGCCTCCAGGTTGTTTTAACATCTGTCAATTGTGAAAACTGCCATTACTGTGCTGGGTTGGTGAGCAGGTCAAGCTGGATGGGCTGGCATCTGGGAAATGCAATGCATGTCGATGAAGAAAGAGATGACTTAATTATTTGTAATTTTGGGGTGGAGTGTACTGGCAATATACTTATTTATTTATTCTAATAATTCTTACCTAATTAACAAATGTACATTTTCACAAATAGTTCAGAAACATAGAAAAGTAACATTTTAGACTAAATTATTGGTTGCAAATTATTCACTGAGTTCTGGTAGCGTAGATAGAGGAGATCGACTGTTCATTTCATCCTTGTTGTCTTTCAAGGATTGAGTGCCAACTGTGTGTTGTCACTTGACAGAATGAGAAGGATGCGCCAAACCCACATTCCCAATGAAATACAAACACTGCAGTCATTCTTGCTGTGTACTGAATACATGACTGTTCAAGCAGTAAAGCATGCAATACAGATTAACCTCAAAACATTTCTGAAGCTGAGAAGTCTCATAAGACCTCTTTTTTATTTTTTTTAAAATATGCTTTTAATACATATTCTCTTGCCACCATTCTGGCCCTGGGGCAACCAGTTAGCTAATATCCATGGGGAAAATGGTCTTTCTTACTATGCACAATAACTGCACATTAAAACTTCAAAGAGGTTTAAAATATATTAAGAGAAGTTCTTAATTATTCTTTTTTCTATCAACACTGGACTTTCCTCCCACCCTGATCTCCACATTCTTCTATCAACTTCACCGTGTGTCCCCTCTTTCTCTCTTCTTTTCCACCCCCTCTACCCTGCCCCCTGGACCATGGATGTGTTTACCAAAGGACCAACACACTCTCTAGGGAAGGATGGAAGATGTCAGAGGGAACTGGTCTTCATAAACAGGCCATTTTCCCCCAATATACACTCTCTATTTTTCATACTAATTGCTTTTCCTCCGTCAGAGTTTGTCCTTTTTCTTCTGCAAAAAGAAAAGAAAGAAACAGTGATCTCACTGCAGCATTCATTGATATAGTGATGAGAATAACACATCAGGTCTGCTGTGGAAAGAAGGAGGAAGAGGGGAAGGCACACATGCAGGTTGGCTTGCCAGGGACCCCCATTTCAATGAGTGGGAGGATACCCCAATCGGTTACACTGTACTAACACAAGGACAAGTATTTGATAAATAAGAAAACAGTGGCAAAGATACAGTAAGTGAGAAGGTGAGGGTCATACGTGGAATTTTCAGGACTACCAGGAACAGAGAATGTAACATGAGTTACAGAGTTCTGCTCCATCAGTGAGCAGGGAGCTTGTGCTTTGAGGTATGCCATTCTTTCTAGCTGAGATTGAAACCAGTGATATAAGCAAAGGATGGAACAAGAACTTTAAAAAATTGGTTAGAGCCATTTTAAAAAGTGGGCATGAATGTGTTAATAAGGAAGGGTTTTTGTTTCTTCAGCAGACTTCCATAAACTACTTGAGTTTGTACATTACAGTGAAACCATTCCTCAGATTCAGGCAGTTACAACGATTGTTGACTCAAACAGGTTGAGTTCATCCAAGATTTTCCTGTTAAAACCTTAGATAAGCTTGAATCAGCAAATACTGTCCATCATCTTAACACATGGACACAAAAGGAGAAGTTTTAACAAGCACTGGTTGAAGTGGGAAAAGCTAAATGTAATAGATTATCCAGCTGAAAAAACAGACTGGAAATTTACTTTAGAAAACTCACCTTACAGAGTTTCACCTAATAAACCACATACATATGCTATACTGGATCTCAGTTGATTTCAAAGAATTATCACAGAGAACTGTTTTACTACTATACCTGATGAAAATTTGGTCAAGCCATAAAAGGGTATATGCACTGGTTATGAACATTGTCTCTTCTGTTTTCCTGGACTTACCTCATTATTTCCAAAGGCTTCAGAGGCAGAGCAGGTGAATTATTTGGGACAAAAGCTGAGCAAACTTGAAAG